>JAGDQP010012952.1:0-32213 GCA_022664845.1 Lepisma saccharinum | reverse complement strand
TTCGTTCGGAGAAATTGTTGAAATATTGCTAAAAATAGAGCATACCCCGCCCGTTCCTCTCTGGATCCGCCACTGAAAGAGAACTTAAAATACCTATTCGGGCTCTATGTCCTTCTAAGATATTCAGTTACACATACCCCCGCAAGATTTTTTTTTATTTGTAAAACTAATTACGATAATCACAGACGTGGGAGCTGGAGCGGACCCCTCCCGGGTGTTTATCGATACAAATTTAGCAATCGTGTGCGACTGTTAAGCGACTGAATTGATTTTGCTCAAAATTTCGACTCCATGAATAGAATATTGACTAAATGTAAATACAGTTTTAAATAATATTAAATAAACAATAAAGAAATTATGAAATCAACTCCTACTCGCTAAGAGTTAAATTTCACGCACTTTTTCCACAGCTAACGGATAGGTAAAATGTTGATAAATTTTCCCCTTCTCTCTATTGACACGAAGATAATAGAAAGGAAAAATTAATGTTGATGACACGTATTCGATTATTTTTACATTTCAAATATCTCCGCACCTTACCTAGGCTACAAAATTAAACAATATAATAAAAATTGTATTAAGTTTAACATACGTATTTGTACTGACAAAGAATGTGCGTGACTTCGAGCTCTCAGAACCGCACGAAAATGTGTTTAGAATATAAATCGCTCATCCCAAAAAGAGTGGTATGAGTCATTCCTATGCAAAAAGCAACTTTTGTCTGCTAGCACTATTCGATGGTGGCATATGCAAACAAGTACTTACTCTACATGTGTGAATAATATAGCTGCAGGAGGAGGTCTTATTTTGGAGTGTTCGGTTGTGGATTAGAGTGTACATCAGTATCATGAGGCGAATGGATCCCATGAATGTTGTCAAACTGTTACAGGCAAAGTTGCGACGTGCTGAAGATGCAAACGTAATCGGAGTCGAGGATATGGAGTTCGAGAATATGTTATACAATAATAATTCACAATTACAATGGGGGTGACGCTGAAATGCATGGAGATACGCTGGACAGGTATAGTGATTGTGAAGGACAGTAAGAGTCCGTACCTGAAGTTTTCTCGTCCAGCAGTACAAGACTGTCATCTCCAGAGCAACAGGAACCTTCAAGTGAAAGGGAATACGGACCATCTTC
Organism: Lepisma saccharinum; assembly: GCA_022664845.1. Taxonomy (NCBI): domain Eukaryota; kingdom Metazoa; phylum Arthropoda; class Insecta; order Zygentoma; family Lepismatidae; genus Lepisma; species Lepisma saccharinum. Next base: position 31,072 of record JAGDQP010012952.1, on the reverse strand, counting down.
ACCCAAAATGTTGAGGGCCAATATATTACAAGATATTGATGGCAACATACTGGAGAACATATATGAAGACTATCACAATCGTGGCTTCAACTGCTATAGCAAATGTATGAGGCGCTATAAGTGCATTCGAAGTAAATCAAATTGCAAAATAATATTAGATTATGTGACTAGCAAAAGACGAGATCGAGCTCACTTCAAGTGAAACAGGCTGTCACAATTAAAAGCTATAAAAGAGTATATCATGACACAATTTGATAGGGCAATAGCGTATGCATCTGCTATTCACTATTGGCATCTGCAAATGTGGGCACTAGAAGCGTCTAAATTGGTTAACCTAGACAATTTCACAGCTTCGACTACTTTTATCAACAAACAATCTTCCAGGTATATTACTAAGTTCGTCACACGTAAGCACATACAAGAAAATCGTCAGAAGGCACAAGGGTTTTTGAAGAAAGTTAAAAACTATGTAACAGACGGGAGTGTGGACAAAGAAAATGTTTGGAACAGTGACCAATGTCAATTTAATTATGAAATGTCTTCATTGTCAAAAATATCTTAGAGAGGTGAGAAAGTTGCAGCTGGTGCGTTGCAGTCTGTGCAAAGCTCTACACACAGCTATACAATTCATGTGGCTAGATCAATGAACGACAGATTAGCTAACAAGCTTTATATCTGCCACAAGGCACTTTTGGCCCAAATGTTTCAGAGAAACTTGAAATAACATATCCACGAAACATTCATGTGGGGTCAAGCAAAGGTAGCACAATGACGATAGAGCATATGGAAAGTTTTCTAACTACCGTCCTTGGTAAACATGTACATGGCAATGCGAGGAGCCAATTACTGTATGATTCCTGGTCAGAATATAAAGATCGTGCTCTGTTAGATGTAAGTTTTCCGAACAAGGATGTTACGCTCAAGATATTACCACCGAAGACAACAAAATATTGCCAACCTCTTGATGTGTACTTCTTTCAGCAATTGATTTTGTAACACTACAATGTGAAAAAACATAAGTAAAGTTACACGATCGTCATTTCATCATCAGACTTCACTCTGTGCTATACAATCAACTTTCTGTGAAGAAGTACAAGCCTATGTTACAATATGCATGGAAAAAGGCAGGTTATGACATTGACGTACCAATATCATCCTTTGAAAATATAATTAGTGTGGCGTTTGATATTGGACTGCTTGAATGCAGAAGTGCTGTTAAAAAGTGGCTTTAGTCAGATCTGCATTTTGTTCTGTTCCACTTTGCTTTGACCACTTCATTGAAATCCTACACCTAAACTTTGAGGACTGAATAGCGGGACAACACTATCAGGCCAGTGGAAAAGATTTGTTGTTCAAATTGCGTAATTGTTTTAAGCAGAGAGAAATATAACAATCGGTCACGACATTGCAATATGTGTGTTTTTGGTCTTCTTATATCGATATTTTGTTTCTTTCCGTTACCAAGGTTCCTCTCTTAGACCTTGAATAGGTGATCATTCAAATGTCTCTAGTGGTAAGACGCGCAGTTTTCCATGCGAATGGCTCATACTACTTACTGCTTTTGGGATGAGCGATTTATATTCTAAGCACATTTTAGAGCGGTTCTCAGCGTTTTAAGTCACGCACATCCCTTATGAGAAAAAAGTATAAAACAATTTGCTTTGTATGATGTAATGGTAAACACAGTCTTCTGAAGATGGCGTCTGATTCCTACAATTTATTAAAATAACTGGAGAAGAGCATAAAGTAATAATTGAAGTATTAAAGAATATATTTTTGAAAACAATGAATTCTAAACGCACAAAAAGTGTTATTACTCTCATTATTGTTAATAAGCTGCAAAATATACAATGTATTTTGTTAGATATTCGCGAGAATAAAACTAACAGCTTCATAGAAAGTGGAAGACAAATTAGTAGGTTCAAAAAAAGTTAATTGGGATGTCAATTAATGTAGTCGTATTGTGTTTAATTTTTCGGTAAATTAGAGCAATAACTGCTGGGTAATAAGATGATATACATAATGACCCTAATTATTAATAATTTTTATTTCAAAAGTAATTATAATGTACTTTAATTGGAAATGAGTAAAGGTTATTGACATGTAGATCATCCTTGAAACAATCTTAAATTCGAATCATATTTGAAGCTTTTATTACCAAATATATGTAACGCGATTTATAGTTTTATGTTATTGAAACAATTATTAGAACTTTTTTTCTAAAAAAAAACTATAAGAAATTATTTTATAAGAAAATAACAAAAAAGATTGTATTGTACTTTTAGAATTAGTTAAGATAGGTTAGCTTAGTTTAGGCCGCCTTATATTTCATGATATAACAAACTATTCATCATATTTAAGGAAGACAATTTTAAGAGTATGTTTTAAGTTATGTATAACTAAAATTTATAACTATTATTGAATGAGGCTGTCAATTATCATTAAGAGAAGTGTGATAAAATAGTAAAAACAAAATTTATCAGATTACTGATAAATAAATTATACTTAACACTGGAAAACAATAATGAATAGAAAGCAGCAGCGAATTTCTGTATAAAGATTGAATATTTAAGTTATTAACTGGTCAATTCATTTCTGAATCAATAACGCTTAGACAACTAGTTATCGTAGTTTAGCAAACGTAACTCGACGCCTGTATTCATTATAACGATTATTATTTTTTTTAAATGGAATACTGCAATAACATTTGAAGCGTGACACTAATTGTTGACATAGCCTTCTGAAGTTATATGAGACATACAGGTGTATGCAACGACACATGAAGATTCTTCGTAAAATTTGAGAACATCATTTTAACTTGGTCTTCAACAAGTTCAAAGCAAAGGTTCTATGAATAAATACAGTGAATCATCTCAAGTAATTGCGAATTGATCTAAATTTATCTGAAGATAGGGTTGGGAGGGGATATTAAGGGAGTAGGCCAGAGTCTAGTTAGAAGAAACCAGCGCAGCAATTCGAATTGCTAGGATTTCATCAGAATGTGTATATGAATATAAGTTATAATTTGTACGTAAATGTCATTTAGTAATTTTCAAGACTTATCACTCACGTTTATCTTATTTATGAATCAGATTTAAGTTTAGTCAGAGTATGTTTAGTGAAATTAATTAATACAATAACAGGTATACATATATGAAATATGTATACCACACCCCCTTAATTATGTAAAAGCCCATGAGTGTGCAGAGGAGTTGCTAAAATGTGGGTTAAAACAGTGAAGGTTCTAGGAAGATGAGAAAAGTATCCTTTCCATTGTTATATACTAGTTGTGTTCACCAGGATTCGCTATGGTCAGTCTTGAACATAAACAAAATCTTAAATTTTAAGAACTTAGGTTATCTAAAATCACGAGTGCTCTTGGCTGTGTGTGTGGAAACTTTGACGTTAGTAAATTTTCCCTACCTGTAAGCAAATTTTGAATAGAGTGAATTCTCTCTAAGCATATGGAAATTCTGACTAGATTGAATTTTCTCTACATGCAGAGAAATTTCGCCCTGAGAGATTTTTTCCCCTTCAAATAGAGAAATTTTGAACTTGGTTAATTTCCAATAATGACCTTCACTTTCCTTCCTCCAGTCATGATCCTTCAAGATAAGAGATAGGCCTAGGCCTAACAGAAATACAAGTTTGCGCCGAAAAATCAACTAGCTATGTAATTTTTTGAAAGCCTTCTCAATGGCATTCTATTACTAGTATAGTCCTTATCGCCAGTTAGTCTGTGGTTGTGTGTGGAGTTCGAAATTCTAGTCTTTCAACCAAGATTTGTCTTATTTTCGTGCTGTTATGATTTCAAAGTTCTAGTGTCACTTAGAACAGAATTCGAAAAATCAGAATTAGACTGTAGATTAGTAAAGAACTGAAAGTCAGTATTATAAAGGTAGTTGAAAAATAAAGCTGAGCTTTGAAACTAGAAACTAAGACAAGTTATAAGTAAACTAAAATAAATAAAAGTAAATAATTATATCAATAATAATAGGAAAAGAGCGTGACAACTATGGAAATATGAAAAAAAAAGCAGCCTGTCCATTGTTTACACAACAATTAAATTTTCCATATGAATTAAGTTGATATTTTGATGGTAAAGGATCTATCTAGAGTAATGAGAACTGTATCTTCAGTGTAAAACGATAGGAACTAACTTCGGACTGAGTCCTAAAATTGTTTAATAAATGTCCGAATTTGTTTGATCATTTCTGCATGAGGTTACGTGCTTATTTTACTTTTACTGAATATTCATTGATCTATGAAAAATATTTAGTTTATTGAATGACGTGTTAGCATAGTCTGTTTAATGGGGTAAACACGTAACATTTTATTTGGCATACTCTATGTAATTGATAACATTAAGTAAATAACGCTGTCTGTTACAAACCTATCAAATATCGTTTGATTTTAAATGTTTGGACCACAAAAATTTGGGAGAATATTTGTATGTTTGCCACATATAGAATCCGAATTTCATTCCCACACAATTTCGCCCCCATTCCCAGAGTATTGCAGCAGCTAAGTACTGCTGCAGTCTGCCAGTAACCATCGGAAACTTTCACCAAGAAGGTTCGACGCGTGGCCGTAATAACGTGTTGTGTTTAACCGTAATTATTCTTATTTCTGTGAATTAAGAAAATAGTTTTTATGTGTGTTTTGTCACCATTTTTATCATCTGAGGTACGTAATCTTATAACAGTAGTGTCTAGTTTTAAGATTATTTCAATATCAACCTGCAATAATGCAATGAGAAATGACAGTCAAATTGGAAAGTTGGTTTTGTCCTAATTTCGTCCTCTCAGGTATACCCAAATTTCGTCCTTGCACGATATATGAAACAAATGTTTCATTGTCGCCTCTATTCAATTTTCAAGATAATGGAACATGAGTATTTTTCCTTTCATAATTTCTGATGGGAAAACAAAAAGGATGGAATTCCGAAGCAATGATTGATACACTTAAGGCTGTAAGAGACAAGGAAATGGGTTACAAGACAGCATCAAAAACCTACCAATTTCCTAGATCCACACTGAAGAATTATGTAAATCCCTCCCTATCTCCTGTAGAAATGGTAAATTTAGCATTGGAAGATCAACCATATTGACAGGAAAACTTGAAGAATTGCTTGTAGATTATTGTTTACAAATAGAAAATAATTTGTATAGACTTACAGAGGTGATCTTACGATAATGTTGTGGGCTGTCACCTTGTGGCAAACACTTCTCTGGGACAATAAACGTGAAAAGGCAATCAGTTGTACAGGATGTCTCAAATGGTATCATGAAATGTGTTCTCAACTGCTACTATAAAATTTATGTGCGATGTTTGTTTAAGTTCTTAAGAAGATTTTTAGAATATAGCGTCAACAATACTTAACAGGAAAAACTATTTAGGAAAAACACTAAGTAAAATTTTGTCTGACAAAAAGTTCCCGTTTAATGAATAAGGTTGTTTCTTTACAGTCACTTTTTACGACATATTTTTTTTCTTTGTTCTTTAGTTATTTTCGCACTTCCATAAATACAATTATTTGTAAACATAAAGTAGGCTAAATATTTGTTTCTGCAATTTTACCATAAAAACTTTGGGGACGAAATTACTAACACTTGTTCTGAACAATCCCAATTTTTTTTTTATTTGTATTTATTACTTTATTTCGGTTATTTCTTTTTATTTATTTATTTATTTATTAGAGGTTAGCATGGATACAGCAAACGCCATTTTACACCGTTCTTGTAACAAACAATAACAAGAACAATAAAAATAAAATAACAATAAAAGACTTATGCAGTAGGAAATAATATCAAGTTTTTTTTTATTCATTCTAGATTCATATAACAAGCCTTTAGAAATTTACTTTTACTGAGGCAGAAATCTGCTGGCAAAGGAAGAGTATTGTAAAAATGTGATAATCTGTATACAAGAGATCGCTGGACCAAACACAATCTAGGTTTTGAGAGGTAGAAATGATGTTGTGAACTAGAATTTTGTCAGGGTACTCTTAGGTTAAAAAGTGGAAGAAGGTTGTTGGTCCTGATTGTGCCCTGCATTATTTTATAAAGAAATTTTAAGTCGTTTAGTTTTCTTCGTGTGTCTATGTTTTTCAAGTCAAGAGAATTCAAAATGTCTACGTTAGGTTTGCGTTGGAGGTTGGGTATCCTGTGTTGTACAATGCGGATTTACTTTTGGACTTTATACACAGAATATGGTATGTTTTATATCAATGTTCAAACTAAGATTTTTATGTTGGTAAACCTATTATTGTTCAAAGAAAAAGATAAATACGGCGGACGATATGTGGGTCTTTTCCCCAATGTTTCTAGTAATATTATCAGTTCACTTCAATAGATTGGACAGGCAGCTATCATTATTAGACCATCAAAAAATTCAGGGATGAAGAATTGTAAAAAAAAATGTGGTGAAAATAGGTCAGAATCCTGGGTAAAATTTTATATTCCAATGGCTTAACTGAAGCAAACCCTAGAAAACCTCAGCCTGCAAGACTCATGATGGAAAGATGATTGTACGACTGTACTTGTTTACATACCTAGTACCTTGTTTATCTCTATGTTTATTTATGTGTATTACTATTTTTTATCTCAATATCTCTAGGTACGTAGTACCATACTTGGTTCTACCGGCAACAAATGTTTTACTGTTTTGTAAATTTTGAATGATGGCGTTTTTTACTGACGCCGTTTAAATAAAAAAGTATACAATGTATAAGTAACTATTTATTTATGATTTTGCATCATATTTGCCTGGTGAAACATTACTTAGGATTCCCCTAGGAGTTATACGAAATTTCGTGAATGTGTTTATGGTTTTTATTGAAGACGTGTAAAATAAGTAGACTCTGGAAAGAATAGACTGTTTAATTTTGTATATGATAAAATAATAGCTGTTATTAAAATAGGTTATGCTCGCAATATAAATTATATTAAAGTATCCTATTTAGCAAAGATTGTAGGTGCTAGAACACTATTACCGATATAAATATTGTGTACAAACCAAGTTTTGGTAGCATGCGTGTAATCTAAAGAATTACTACATACGTACACACTTAACCTAACGTAACGTTATCATAGAATAAGTTAACTTCGGTTATAATATCATCTAGTACCAATCTACGTAAAAGTATTTGTGAACACAGTGTTTTTGATCCGGCTACGTTTCGGCATTTATAACGTAACATTCTACAATTTTTGCAAAGTACTAAAACTCAAATTTTAAAAATCGACCGTTTCTGAAACAAAAATGTTAAAAAATTGTGTTTGAGTAAAGTGCAAAAGTTATAGAATGTTATGTTTGGTCGCCCCAAACACAGCTGGATCAAAAAATACTTATAATACCGGAGAAAATTATGAAAGGGGCCGATATATATATATATTAGAAATTTAAGCTTGAGTATAGTGCCAAAATTGTAGAATGTTATGCTATGTTTGTTCAACAAAACACAGCCATATCCAAAAATATTTAGCCGGGCCTCTCAGCCAGCGAGAATTTTAGTTTGAAAAGAGCCAAAAACGCTTGACGCCCAATGTCTGAAAATAATTTTTCGGCCCACCCTAATATATATAATGCATAATGTTTTGAAAAACCATAATACTTGGTAGTAAAAGAAATCACTAAATATCTGAGACCAACATTCCCGACTGTGGCTATTTCCGAGCTTAATTAGGTTAGATTATATTAATACTGTAAAGGAAAGGTTTCACTTTCTTCTTGAGTGGACAGTCTACCAGACAATCTGACGTTTTAGATTATTTTTTAAATTTTTATGGATATAAAATTTGAATAAAGCATGATTGTCTATAAGCATTTCAGTACGTTTTTCTTTTCGTCATATACTGTAGGTTGTTTAGGCAGATGAAGTCCCTCGGTGGACACTAATTCCAGCCCAAAAATTTTGATGATAGCGGCCAAGACCTTTGTTTATGTATCATAGCGCCAATTGTCTCGCGAAAGAAAGGAACAACCTTGAGAAATATTAGGCAATATGCTTTTCACTAGTCCAGAACATACGAGCGCTCAAGTAGGGTCCGGAAGCCGTAGGTAGTGGATAATGGAGGCTTGGTTGAAATTCAGCCCCTAATTCTTAACGTGTCAAAATGTAGCTCAAGATCACCAGTTTAGAAAATTAGCTAGTTTCTTACGCTTTGTATAAATACTATTTTCAAAATACCCTATAAAATATATATTTTTTAAATCAAATTATATTTGTTAGCAACATCTAGTATGGTGGTGAGAAAATTTAGTTCTCATAAGCATCTCTAAACTGTAAATGCTTATGAGAATACCTTATGAAAACAATAGAAGTATATACTACTACTTACTTGTTGATTGTTTCAGAAGCATTCATTCTGTCAAATTTCCATGAACCAATATTCATGTCTGTCTAGACCATGGTGTTACTTTAAAGAAAAAGATATTAAAATTGCATCAAAGTCATTCTGTGAAACCCAAATATTTATTTACTTATGTATAGTGATCTTCCAAATTTATTTATAGAACTGTTTTTCTCCTCGACAGATAAATACTATTCTGTTGGGGTAACAGATGTCGATTTCGTAGCTTACACTCTTTAGGTTCTTAATTTCTAATAATGGGAAACACATAAATGTCCGTGAACAGAATAGTTTAAACAATAAATGTGGCTACGATAAATACTATCCGTTGAAATGTGTAAATAAATTGCAAATGTAGTTTCAAAATCATTCTTCTAAAAGAAACCCCTTCAGAAAGCATGTTAAATAGTGCTGTAGTATGGAATTTTGGTCTTACATTACATATAGCTTTTTCATTTACATGGTTTATCAAAAATGAGTTATTCGACAATATTAATTGTTCAGAAGCACATCTTCCTGCCTCCAACGTTTCTGAAGAAGCTAAGGAACAACCCTATCTAATCTCAAAGTTTCAAATTTTAAACATAGTTCCCTTACTTTTAATTGAAGTTCCAAGCTTAAAATTGCTCACCTGTAAAACGTGAACTTGTGTGCTCTACAGACGCGATATATACATTCTAAAGCTTTGAGTGCTTGTATCTTATAAATCGAAAATACTTAAGCTACAATTTACATAAAGTATTTATTATATGTATTAAGATGAAAACGTTTCCATCCAATGTATTTTAAACCGAAACAGCTCAGTTAGTTTTTAAAATCGTCCTTAATTCACTCAGAAACGGTAAAATAGTAATAAAATATAATGCACCTTTTTTTTAAAACCTAGATATACTTGGTAAGGATCTCTTAGTTACGTTATTCATTCACTAAATAATGATTTATACGTTTAAAATAACGGTTAAGGAAGTAGTTTTTAAATACAATATCTGTATTATATTTTAATAATATAATTACATATTTATAATGACCACATAATTATATATGTCCTTGCTAAATATTACACAAAGATGAAATTATAATTTATATTAAAAATATGACATCACTGTAACAAATTTCTACATTTATGTAAAAATATTACAAGATAAATATTCCTCAATAGGCCTAAGCTTTCCTTAGGGCTTCAATATTTTAATGGTTTACTTCTGTTGGTGAAAAACTTCAAATATATAACAGTTAAAATAAGGAAAACAATTTAAAATTAATTCAGGAAATTATTAATAATGAGCCAAATTTGTTAAGAAAATGAAAAAGATAGAAAGTGATTAGAAAATAGAATTGAAGACACGGCTCTTGAAAGCAAATGTTGCAGAAATTTGTTTGAACGAAAAACAAGTTCTTAGAAAATATTAATGTTCATAATATAGGTATGTGATATTTATATTTACTGTTGAAATATAAACTGGATGTGTAATATATATTCGTGTATATGATGAATCAAAAAATGCATGTGATTAATTTCTCTAAATTGTCATGAACTAAAAAATAATAGAATACTTAATGTAGTTGATGGAATTTAATTTTTGAAATTAATCTGAAAAAAAAAATTCTAATTATTGTCCAACTCAATGTTGTATAGTTTAGTGTATCTACAATCTTTGAAATTAACATGTATATACTTAATATTAAGAATGCATTTGTATTAAGTGAGATTATATTTTGAATTATAAAACTATATACGCTAAATTCTATATTGTATTTTTTAAATAAGGGCAATTTCTTCTTATTAAAATATTGTGGTATAAAACTGGCGATTTAAAAATTAATTTTATTTGTATCACTGCCGTTGCTATTTTTTATGTAATTATTTTTATTTCTGGAAAATCGAACACAAATATTTCTGGATATTTCCTAAATTTATTTACAAGTTCAGACTGGTGATAGAAGAAGTATTGCTGTACAGCTGAAAACTGATTTCAAAATCACATGTTGATATGAAATATGTCCTAAGAATGGGACAATAGAAGACAAGTAAAAACCATGGAATTCAATTTTAAATTAATATTTTTCTCAACATATTCGTGTGTCCTAAATAAACACTAATTTAATATGTATTATTTTGTACAAATCTGTCTGCAGTTATCAAACCCATATTTGCGTTATGAATTAAATGGCACCGAAGTAAGAAAATCTAAACTAGAAGGTAGGATCCGAAACTATTTTGGTTGATGCTTGTTTTGAACACTCATTTGTTATCATATTTCTAACGTTTTTTTTAAAACAATTGTGAAGCTGTAGTTAGTGTAATATTTTAAACACATAACTTTATTCCAAACGGTTCATGCAACTAAATCATCAAACATTTCACAGATGAAATATTTATAAGTCTAAAATGCATTTAACATTTAAAAACATGTTTTTAAAAATGTTATATATTTTATCTATTTATTTTACAGTTTTCTTTCATTTTTCTTTAAAGTAATGGCCAGAATTTTGATACGTAGCTCTCTAGATATAACATAATAATTACGCATGGGTCTTAAGTTAAAAAAAAGGTTTTAAGAGGTAGGCCTACTTAAAGAAAACTAGAAATTCAGTAACAACTCATTGTTGTATCCATCTCGTTCTGTTTCAAAATTAGGAAGTTTTTCTTAAACTAAAATAGGTTGAAATATTAAAATTCGTACATAATTTTACTCGCGTACAGATACTGGAATATTCGGACTAGTATCTTGAGATTATTAAACTCCTACTCAGCTGTTTTCAAGAGGACCTTAAGAACGTCGCGAACCTTAGAAATGCTTCGACTGTTCCCAGTGTAAACAGTGTAAGCCATGAGAAGAGAGTAGACGTAAACAGGCTGTAAAACATTCTAGATCTCAGTGATGACGATTGAGCATTTTATGAAGAAGCACTAAGTACTGAAAGCGTAGAAATTGATGGAGAACTCTTATACCAAAATTTCGAACAACTTTTCGTATAATTAATACTATTGTAAAATGCTTCAGGTCATAAAGACGTACTTTTTAATTATTATACGGGGTGTGAACATTGTTGTTGGCAATAATATTGTGTCACTTTCAATTTTTTAAAGATATTGGTTGTAAAGTCGTAAGATATTTAAAAATGTGTATAATGGTTTTATGTAGGCTGTTGTTTAAAAAGTATTTTTGCAATGTAATGTAATAATCAATAAACAATCAATATAAAATGCTAGTAAATAATAAATTATAAAAATAACAATGCATTATAGGCATTTTTCGATGCAACAAATGTATACAAATTTATGCTCATTATTGTGAAGTATATTGATTTTGTAAAAGTTTTTGACTTAAGTAGTTTCTGCGAGAAAAAAGGTTTTGTTATTTTCTTTAGGCCTAAACCCCAAATCAGATGTTTTCTACATGTTTTTTCGTATAACGATACACAGCATATACAGCTAAATTATATTCAATTAAAGGAAGAACTATGTCAATGTAAGTTTTTCGTATCTTTTGTAAAATTACAAAAAAAATGATTAAAGTGGTGTTTGGAAACAAACTCCAAATATTTTACACATGAGATATATCTACGTAAAATACATATAACATTTAAAATATATTTTCAAACCTGTGATGAATTTTGTCTATTTATTTTACAATTTTGTATTTTTAATGTTTTGCTTAAACAACGAAGAAATTTTGAAATGAAATATGTAAATTTAGCACAACAAATTAAAATATGTCGTTATGCTAAAAATAATATTTAGTATCTAGGCCTACTAAAGAATCTAAATATTTAATACAAAAACTTATAGTTATGCTTATTCAAGAATTAGAAAGCTTTGTTTAAACTTTTAAAGGTAGAATTATCATAATTGGTATTTAATTTTACTTTCTAATAATCATGCAAATTATGACAAATCTACTTATTTAAGATTAACCAGAGCTTGCTAAATCTAAAATAGATATATAGTAAGTTTGTTATAGTATTCTCAGTTTTCTTTAAGTAGGTCTACCTACTAAAATCTTAATTTAGTTTATATAGAAATATTTAATTATTGTGTTAAATCTACTGTTTAGTTTCAAAATACCCGCTATTACGTTAAAAAAATGAAGAATAAAAAATTGTAAAATAGTTAAAAACGTATCACGTTTTTGAAAACATGTTTTCTTAATGTACAATGGCTTTTACATGTGGGTATGTCGAATTGGTAAATTGGAAAATGCTATGTTTTTTTTAAATTAATTACAACTTCACTGGTTTTAAGAAGGATCTCTTATATTCTTGAAAAATATTAAAATTAAAACGACGAACCAAATATAAAATGTGATACAAAGGCCTATTTTTCCTAAACAATAATTAAAGTACATTAGACTTTGTGACTCAAATTTAGAAAATAATTATTTCATTTCCCCGTCTTATTTAAGTTCTTTATATTTTATTACGTTTTCTATTATATTTTTCTTCGTGTATGTACATTTAATATTCAGAACTAGGGATGAAACACAAACAGGTAGTGATGTTGAACAAAACAAGGAAATATATTATGCAAATAATATTAAACGTATCATTGAATTTTAATACCTAAATAGGAATTAGGGTTTTATATATAAAATAATTTAGTTACATGAAACTAATTATTTATTCTAGGCGAGATTCAAAGATATTTTATAGTTATAGACGGAGTAGTATTATGACATTAATAGAGGTTATATAATATCGTTTTTAGTTAGGTTTCAAGTAGTAAAGTTCTTTATAATTTTCCCTGAATATTATACCAAAAAAATACCTTCTGTCGTAAGTTTAATACCTATATTGAACACAACATTTTCAATCCTCAGTGGAAATTTGTAACTAGACTCATTTTAATATTTCTTGTAACATTCGAAGTGTAATCATTTTAGATTATGAAACTCAGAGGATTTCAATTCTCCTGTATGCTGATAATACATCTGTTTATATTTTTAACATTATGGAAAGAAATGTAGTAATGCCCAATACAAACAATAGTTAATAAAATATTGTCAGTATTAACTACAGGGGCACATAAAAGTTAAAAACAAAATATTGAATATTTTTACTTTGGTTTGAAATGTTTGAATTAGCAAATAATACATATTTATAATATACATGATCTATTGCAGAGAAATAAAGAAATTATTCTTATATTAATTTGGGAAAATATTCTATTATTGTTTCAAAGATATTTCTTTTTCATAAATAATTATTAAATAAAGTATTTGAATTTATATTTATTGCTTTTAGGCATCACAGTCTCATGACGGATTAAATTATAAATTACAAACAAAATTATTAAATGATTCCATCTTTTTATGCGATAAAATGTAGAGTTAGAACAGTTTAAACAGTAATAATTTTTGTTTTCTTGTTATGCCGGTTTGAATCACAGAACAATGATAATATTAGATCTTCATTACAGTTCAATAAATTTTTTTACAGTTTTAAAATTTATAATGAAGTGAAAAGTGAAGTTTAATATTATTAAAATTTCAGAGAAGCAAATCAAAATGCCGAAATATCTTAAACTTAATTTTTACACTCATATAAATATCCAGAAATGGATTTTAAAAATATTATTATTTTTATTAATAAATAAATAAATAATGATTATTTCATACAATAATTAATTGAATATATTCTATTGATTGCAGCCAGAATAATAGATTCTCTTATGAAATAATAATTTTAATAATACTAAGAATTATTGTAATTTGAAAGAAATATAATGATATTTTTTTCTGAATAATTATCAATCATAATATTGAAATATTTCATATAATTTAAGTAAAATAGTTTTTGAAAAATTTATAATAAGAACAAATTGTTTCAAGGATTTAAACCCTTATCCTCTATTAATTATTTATGAACATTAAATAAATAATAATTATTATTAATAATTAGATTAAGATTGCATTTAAATTTTAAGATGCACTCTCTCTCTCACACACACTACCTATATATATATATATATATATATATATATATATATATGTGTGTGTGTGTGTGTGTGTGTGTGTGTCTATGTATATATATTTATCTGTGTGTGTGTGTTTGAGTGCATATTAGAAGGATAACTGATTCATATAAATAATGTTATTATGTGTAGATGTCAAAATTATGCTAATCAATACTTAAATAGTAATCATTATTTATATCTATAACATGTAAAAAACGATTTTGACCAAGCATTACTTTAGAAAATCTAAGAATAGAAGCAAAACAATCAAATAAATATTACTACTACTACGACTATTATTCCTAGTGATGTTGATTACTATTTAAAGGTTGGATCAATATGGTTACTATTGTGCAAGTAAAGGTTGCAAAAAATAAAAAACTTAATTTACATAATATTGCCAATTTTTTTATAAAATTATATATTCAATAAATTTGTATATTCAAAGGCATTTGGTTTGAAATTATATAAATATGGTTAAAATTAAATGCAAAATAATAAGCTACTATTTTCAACAAATGAATGGGACTTTTGGTTTTATGAGGAATCTCATATAACTCACCGAAATAACGCATTTAAAAATCACCACAATTTTTTTCTCGTGACTTGTACCCCACACAGGCCCGGCTCAACTAAACGATTACCTGGACGTCAAGTCAGTCGAAACCCTGTGTGAGTTCGAATCGTGTCATCACATGGTTTGAATAGATTCAATGGCTGTCCAAGAGCCAATGTGAAAAAAAGGAGGCTGGTCCAAACAACAACAATACATAGCGGAACTCGATCCCCTGGGCAGCCCTTCTGGCAACCCGCCCCCTCTCGATTTGCTAACGATAGGATTGCCACAGAGGCTGACGTCACCAATACGTCACAGACGAGCACATGTGGCAGCACGTGAGAGAGGAAATTCGTTTGTTTTATTTCTGATTTTCATTCTGTGGATAAAAAGAGAGCAGGCAGTTTATTTTTCTGTAAACTTAACCAACTTTTCTGGCTAACAGAAATGCTCAGTTCTCTCTTTAGTAAAGTTTGTTATGTAATTATTTCAACATTGTTACATTTCACTTGTGGAGTGAAAAAACAATATGTAATAACTTAAATATTCCCCCTGGAGGAAGAAGCATAACAACTTTTTTCTCTCGCACTCTTTCTATTTTACAGTCTGATATACGAACCAAGCTATGCGCAGAATCAATAGCATTTATTTGCAGCATTTTTCTCCTGCGCTGTTCCAAGCCGTTTGAGAGGCTTCTATGAACTGTCAGTCATATAGACGCACGATATGAGAACAATGATGTGTCTTTCTTCTACATGGAAAAGTTTCTCGTAATATAATTTGTGTTTACATTTGCTTACAATTCTGTCGAAATAAAAATATTCTAATTTGTGTTTTTTTAAATCTAAAGTATAAGGTGCTAAAGCAAAAATACATAATTACGTATTTTTTTAATTTCTAATGCTTACTGGTTGGAATTTAGGATTAAATAAATGTACTAGATTCAAACATTGTGAGATTATTACTTGATTTTGGTCCTTTTGAATATTAGAAATAACGTATATAAAAATATTAACACCAACACTGTACTAATAATTTAAAACAATAATAAATACTTAATACAGTATTAACTTCTCAGTATTATGCTTACTGGTTGTAATTTAGGATTAAATAAATGTACTAGATTCAAACATTGTGAGATTATTACTTGATTTTGGTCCTTTTGAATATTAGAAATAACGTATATAAAAATATTAACACCAACATTGTATTAATAATTTAAAATAATAATAAATACTAATACAGTATTAACTTCTTAGAGAACCTATAAGATTATGTTCTATTTACTGAATGGCATATTTTATTTTGAAACTATAAAATGATATTGTCTTGAGCACAGAGATAATATTTGAATACCTTATTGCACACCAAAATTTTGAAGTAATCTATTAGATTTAAATTTTACTACTGCGTTTCCTGTCATAAATAGAATATCTTAATACGCAATAAAAATACACTAACCAGCTTACTTACTGTTCCTTAAAATATTTGCAGTTGTTTCAGAATATTTATTCCAATTTTAGAATTGGATATTGCAAGTATGATGGCGATGGTTCACTGCTAGGCTGTAAGAGATAAATTTAATGGTGAATTATATTTATATAATAGAAACATAATATGTAAGATAATTAGATAAGAAAATACTATTATTATTTAAACATAAAATACCGTATACAGTTCTCCAGAATTTTTAACTTATTTAATAACTGAAATGCAAATAACTATAATTGAGTAAACATCTCTATTTGCGCGTTATTCTGTGGAGTAAAATGCATGTTGCATATTTCAGATTACCAAATTATAGAATTAAGTGAACTCTGAGAGTGAAAAGAACATGGATATAAGTTGGGAGAGTTATTTATTATTAAGTTTCAGATACAGCTGGAGTTGCCATTTTACACAGATACTAAATAATATTGCAACAAACTAAATAACATTACTATAAACTAAATAACATGAAATTAAATTTTAAACAACACATAACAGAGCAATTGATATTAATAACATGACGATTAAATAATATTAATAATATTATTATTAATAAGATTAAATACCTTATTAGAGTAAATTAATGAAAAAGAATTGCCATTAACTGAATGTTGCGTACAAATAATTTTATAATATTTATATAAATTGAAAAAAAAACTTAACATTGCAAAGAAGATATCCCAGTTCATCTAATATATTAAATTTTCTGATGCATTTTTTTACTAAGTACAAACTCATTTTTATTAAAAGTTTAGTTACTTTAACTCTCCGTATCTAAAAACCAAATACCGATCTCATAAACACACTTGCTGCTTATGACACCGCCCATATAAAATATATTATCATAAATATGCTGGACAGATTCATACTCTTCTTAACCAGTGTGTAAAAATGAAATAATACTTCCCATTTTTATTCTGCAAACAGATGTTTATAAAAAATATATATATATATATAATCAAAAACCTTTTATCAATTCTGTTTAATTACCAAATTAATCTTAGTTACTATTGCCGGAAGGTTTCAAAATAATTTAGTTAACATGTTTAGCTGAATAAAATCGTGACAGGACTAAACTGAATGACCTATAATTCATCGTGAAACGTGCCAAATTATCATGATTCAAATGTTAATAACAAAAAGTTTAGAAGAAACTTTTCGAAATACCTTACCCAGTAAAAGGTTGTAGGCTACTAGCTAAACCTTATAGTATTTTCATATTCAAGTTTCTCATAATTCACGTTATGTCCTATATTTTATTTACATATTCTTAAACCATGAAGGCTAGTGTACAAAAACGAATAGAACTTTCCAATTCTGGCGTATTTTCTGTTAGCCAAAATGTTTAATCGAATTTGTTCATATTTGATACAAATTCATATTTGATACAAGCTTTTCTGTTTTTTTGTATCATCATACTAATCATGAAGCACACTATAAAGTTGTATAAGTATTATCACAACTAAGTTAATGAGCCTCAGTGGCCCAGTGGTAGAGCGCTCACCTCTGGTACGTAGCGTCCCCGGTTCGATCCCGACTCGTGCCATGTGGGCTTTGTGGTGGAGAAACATTGTGAACGTCGGTTTCCTAGTGGGTTCTCCCATTTCCTCCCACTTTCTTCATTCCACCTATTATTATATCACCATACGTTCGGCTAGAGCCGAAATTGCCTAAGGACCTTAAATGAACATTAAAAATTCACACCGCATTAGCTTAAAATATGTAAAAAATGTAGCTGTTAGCTACATTTTGTTAGCTGCATTTTGTTAGCTGATTTATTATGCGTCTTTTCATCCATACTTAATTATATTATGTCCCATTATAATTTTATTGAACTAGAAATTAAAATTTTAAAAAAAAACATCGACGGACTTGTTTTCAAAGTAAAAAAACAAACTATGCAGTTGTGCAAGCTTGAATTAAGTAATGTAGTTTTGCATAGTTAATAGAAGATTATGATAAGCATTAATAGGGCACACTTGTTAACTACTGTTATAAGTTACTAGATTGACAACATACATCACTATATACAGTGATCCATATTAATTTATATATATTGAATAGACGTTATTTAAATATCTGAAAAGAAACTACGTTAATGAATGTAACAGAGCAAATTATAATAAATTTTAAAATTTAGCGTCATGAATGATGAGCGTTATAAAAGTTTAGAAAAAAAAACAACAACAATAATGTAGCAATACTATGTTCAGTCTAACTGTTCCCTCAAGTCATTAAAAGAAAATTGAAACACAGAATTACCACATTATTGTAAACATCATATGATGAGTATGTTTACATTGTGTACAATCTGACCTTCAAAATATGTGTTTCAGCATTCTTTCTGTAACTTGAGGAAGCCTATGACGTTTATTAAAATTTCTTATTGTTAAATTACTTATTTTGTATTTCTATCCAACAAGTCATAATTATTGAAAAATGTTAAATACTTAAAAGGACAAATCGTCTGAGATGAAGATAGGTCGTCTAGCAATGAAACTGAGTAAAGTATTTAGAAAAGGATACATTGGTGATAATAGTACTTCACATGTAAAGCAAGATTGTCCTTCAGGAGATACAGAACATTCTGAATTAACGTACGCCAGTGTTAGCTAACTTAATTCAAATTTTTCGTATGAACTAGGTGAGTTTCTTTACGGAAATATCATATTGTACTTTGTTTACTTGGATAAATTTCCAAGTAAATTCATTATAATATAGATAAAGATACAAATTAAAAACAGAGAGGCAATGGCTAGGCGCTAGGTACGTGAGTTCCAAACCCAAATCTTTTCTGAGATTTTCCAGGATTTCTTTGTTTCACATCCGAGATAGTACCGTAAGAAAGGCCTTGGCTAATATTTTCCTTATCCTATATCTAACCCATTCCGGCCTGGAACAAAGATGCCAAAATGACTTAAATAAAATTCAATTTAAAAAAAACTCGAATTTATAAAATTTGTAGATTGAGACTGTGTATTTGAATGTATATTATGGAGTCTAGGATTGTCAGGCTAAGGTTGGGCGGGATACGGTCTGAAGGGTTGTCGACCAGCGCCTATTTAGTAGGTACCATCCCTGCATTTGCCAGGTATGACTGAGGAAACTTTTAGAAGAATCTCACTTAGGAAAGGGGATCGTTCCCAAGACCTTCTGAATGTTAAACCAACGCTTTACCAGTTTAGCTACTACCTCCACTCGGTAAGTTGGTGATTTTGTTGTGACAGTATTTTAGCAAACTATATCACACCAGTTACAATATACGAAGAATATCAAATCAGTAAGACCCTTTCTCTTTGTCTTAATTATTAGTAGCAGGCTAAACAAATTTACATAGTAAAATTTCAATTGTATCTTAAGGATTTATTATATTATTAATTTAAGTTAATACTTACTAGGTACGTCCCACCTGAATAGAACAATTCCATTGGGCAAAGTAGCTGCATTGAGTGTGACGTATTCAGTTGTAACAATCCGATTGGTGAAAACTGTTGATCCGTCCTCCCATTTTGTGTCAATAGTATTATTAATATTATGACAATATTTTTGGAATCATTTTGCTGGAAGGTTTTCAATAATTGCCTCTTGTAAATCAAGCTGAAAGTAAGCCTTCAATTAAAAAAGAATAACCTCAAATAACATTGAATATGTAGAAACAAAATAAAATTTGACCCTAAATTTCTGCATTTTTGCATGAATATATTTGTATTGATACATAAAATAAACATAATAGACTCAATGAATATGTTCAAATTCACCACGATTTTATCTCTTTATATCACCTCCATGAACAACAATGTAAAACAAAAAAGTTTAAGTTGGTCTGACAATTGTTCAAGTACCGACATATAGACATAGATGCTAAGACATCTAGGAGGTAAATAATTAATTAGTATTGCTGCAAAAAAACATACATTTTGGTGTTCATGGTATAAATAATAAGTGTAGAGTTATTTGAATACCATCACTGGAATTCTATTCATTTGACTATTTCAACTTACTAATTTTACTCATCTTTTCTCATCCATGAGAAACAAAATTGTATTATTATGTTTTACTGTGAGATATGGAGGTAAATATGAAGCTAAATTACTATCAAATGTTTACAAATAATAAACAATATGCAGATTGACCATTCTATCAAACACAACTAATAGTTTTTTTATATTGAAAATGTTGTTGTGTTACCTAAGCACTTAAATTGTTCCAGCTCTGTCTTTTTCTGGCTATATTGATGGGTGTAATTGTGATTCTAAGCATATGATTTAGTTTTCGTTAACACTTTCAAGTTGTGTATTTATCCGTGAATAAAGAATGAAATGTGTAAATAAAGCTAGATTATCATAAGTTATACAAAAAGTCGAAGTTCGAATTTCTTTTAATTTTATAAGACCTTACAGAAACAGCGAATTTATGTTTAATAATAATAATAATAATTATTATTATTATAGTTATTTTGAGTAAAATTACGTAAGCAAAAGACGCGAGTCTATTTTTGGCATAATTCTATATGCAATAGCATAATTTTGTTATCGTAGCTGCATAATGCTATGCTGTTTGGGTGGCAACGCTGTTCATAATGGTATTACCTCATTACATCATACTGCAACAGACTGCTATATATAAATTATAATTACATAAGAACGCTGATGACGTAATTGCGAGAATATTCTTTATGTGGAGACATGCAAGTGGTGTCACTCCAACAACAATAAGAATTAGCTTTCCATTCCTTGAAGTCATCCAGTAGCGAAGCGTGGGGATAGACAGGGTAGACAGAGTCTACCCACTTTTTTTAAAAAAATATCATTATTTATTATTTTGTTTTTACTGGTAATAAGCTTTGATTTGATTTAGCCCTTTATCACTGACATAGCAGCAACTTTCATCTTATTATACATTCTGTTATATGTTTGACAATAAAGCAAATAATGCTATACAACCATAATAATTTAAAACAATGCAAACATTTATGCTGGCTCAAAAATGGTGGATTAAGTTGTTCGCGCTTTTATAAGGGTCTAGCTGGATTGTGATCAGAGGTAGCTGGTAGCAACGACATACACGCACGTAAGAGAAGCCTTAACTCGAGACACTGTTCCGAGTGTCTCTCTTGGCTCCTGCTTTCGAGCTGGGTCATGTAGTGACACACACACACAGAGAGAGAGAGAGAGAGAGAGAGAGAGAGAGAGAATAAGAGTTTGTGTATGTGTTTCACTATGCAGCGAAGAAATACAGCACTTTGCGAAGACAAGGCTACTCTCGAACGCATTCCAATGCACATGTGTGATTGGTAGCCTGAAGCGACACAGACAGTACGAACCACGAGACAGAGACTTTCCGCTCGAATAGCTGTAGTTGTTAAATATACTTAATTTTATGATTGAATAATACTTTTATCGTTGTAACACTTTACTGAAAATTGCTGTCCATGACATTACACAGTGACAATGAAATTTTGAATTTTTTAAAATCAATTTTATTTCCTAACTTTCCCCAGTTGCGGTTTTGGGATAGAAAGATGTTTGATAGAAAGAGGTTTTTCATTGAGCCTGTGCTTTCTGCTTCAGTGTAGCCAAATTATAAATTTTGAAATCAAATCCAAGTATTTTGACATTCATTCAACTACTAAATATTCTAACTTTCCCTATTGTTAATGTAGAAAAAGTTTTGTGAAGTTTGTATTTTTGGGCCATTTTAATAAATGAATGGTGTCGTGAGAAAACAGGGAATGTCGATTTCTAACGATGTTGCACTGTATAACTTATTCTATTGGAGGAAACTGGAACTACAAAACTGTCAACGAACGAAGGATTAAAACTCATAAATAACCACAGCAGACAACATTACATATTTGGTGAGTCGTTTAAACATTAACTGATTAAGGAATTAAAATTTGATTTTCGAAAATCTGTTTTGTGATATTCATTGTATTTTCAAGACACTCTTCAACTAAGGACTTCAATACGTCTCGAGTCAATTGGCCTCAAATATCTAAAACCCAGAATTATCCATGTCCCAGCCAGGATTCGAATCTAGAATATTGGACGCTTGACACCTCAGATTGCACGACTACTCTGGTCGGTTCGTTGATATAGAATTTCAGCCACATTGTGCCCAAGCAACAAAATCGTAGATATTTTTTCGTTGGTAGCATAGAATTTTAGAGTTTTCGTATGCATTTGCTGTATTCCGTTATCTACTGTTTACAGTACCATCTGAATTCTGCTGGAATGTACATATGCATTTTTTGTCATGGTGCGTGCATATCCTGCTACGGCGGTAACTTATATGCAGCGTTAAGTACTGTTGTGTTGTGTGGATGTGAAATTGTGTTAAATTCTGAGTAATCGAATCTGATGTATCAAGGACTGTTATGGATAGACTTTGGAGGCTACAGGGTCCACCATAATGATAGGTAAGATTACAGAAACATCTTAAATGACTATTGACTACAATGAAGTCAATTGTTTTCGTATTATTAACTATATAGGGGTAAGGTGCCTCTGGCACTCAAGCATACACAAAATGTTATGAATTGTATTCATAGCTTTCATGAAGATATTTTGTAACCTGAACCAAGGATATCTAATGGAAAGTAAGCTCGAATAACACTTTAGTTCGATACATATTTCCAAATAAGTCCAATGCGGGAAATGTAAAATACATTATATTAAATCGCAATATATTTGAATTTTATTGATGGCCTTTAGGCATCTAAGGCACAGGCCAGGATAGGAGAAGGTGTCGGCCAGGGCCTAAGTTGAAGGTTCCATTCCAGCATTTGTCTGGTGTGACTGAGAAAAACCCTGGAAAATCTCAGTCCGGATGGTCGGCCGCTGGGATTAAACTCACGATCTCTCGAAGGCTACGCAAACGCTCTACCACTGAGTTACAGCGACTCGGTAGAATATGTATTAGACGCAGGTAACTACGATCATATAGTTGATAATAATATCATGAATGAAAATGTATAATGTTTTTGCTTAGGTAAAATATAATACTTCCATGATTGAACCATTGTTGTTTACCTTTGGTAATCCAAACTTAAAAAGTATAATGTCTTTATATTAATTATATTAAAACAATCAGAAGTAATATGCATACATTTTACTTATATATTTTTTTCTGGGGAAAAGTTTTCATAATGCCTGAATTCCAACAGAACTACTTTTTTTTTGTGAAACATTGATTCTAAAATATTAATCAATTATATAATCCTTGTGAATTTCTAGAATGATTCTTGATATAGGTAACAGTTATAATAAAAATATAAACTGTTACTTCTATTGTTGTTTTGCCCTCATTATTATTATTCGTGTCTACAAAATTCAAGTACAGCGCCACTGAAGAATCTGGATAACTTTCCGAACTAAGACTCCTAAGACAATACTGTAAAGAAACAATCTCTTTGTAGGCTTCATCAGCAAATGTGGTGAAGATTTATAGAGCGGCGTTGTCCGTCTACAACTTTCAATTCAGGAATTACTATGGCTAGAAAGATATCGTTGGAAAGGTTTAAGTGAGACGAGTTCAAACCCGTATCATTCATCCAGTTCCCTCCTAGAGATAAGGATGCAATTTTCAACTCAGGAATTACAGGGACTAGGAAGGTGGTTGCTGTGTCGTTGGAAAGATCTCGTTAAAATGAGTCAAACCTGTATAGCTCATACACATTGCAGATATACGGGGCAGTTTAGAACTTCTGCAAACTACTCTACTAGGGATAGAAACGTGGTTGATGTGTTGTTGCAAACGTCTCGCTTCAATTTTTCCAACATAATATTGTTCATATAAATAGAGGGCTTGTTGCTGAAGGCTGGTAGCACATGTGCACGGTCCCCTGACTTGGCTCCGCCCAACTTGTTATCTCTTAACACTACTGTACATTTTTATTACATTTTTGTAAATAAATATATGTACGTATTAAGAAAATAGTTTTTTTGTATGGCGAGAAGAACTAATTGACGTTTTAGAGTTCCCAAATTCATAAGAACTGTCTCTAATAATCTCTTTGTAAAAGTGTATAATGATAATCACCAATTCAGTGCCTAAGTGGAAAAAAAATATTCAGAAAGAGAGGCTGATTTACTATCAATGTGTTTTATAAAATACATTAGTCACTTCAGAAGTCTTATTTGCACAGGAAATATATTTCACTGAACTACTTTGTTTTGTTCTTTACCAAAATATTATTGAAATAGATTTTACCTATATGAATAATAATACATCTTGTTATTATAATTTTCCCTTTTTCATATTTCAAGAATGATGAAATTACACACTACGTAAATTCCGCAAATTTTAATCTGAATATGTTGATTTATTATTGCACACATTATTGTTTCAAAAGAGTATTTAAAATTACATCTTGTAAGA
The DNA here is from genome assembly GCA_022664845.1 of Lepisma saccharinum. Lineage (NCBI taxonomy): Eukaryota > Metazoa > Arthropoda > Insecta > Zygentoma > Lepismatidae > Lepisma > Lepisma saccharinum. The sequence continues at coordinate 6,339 of JAGDQP010012952.1, read as the reverse complement.
AATGTTACTTCTTCTAATCTTTTAAAACATGACAATTTCAAATAATGTAGCATTTTTTTTTATAATAAGCAATGAAGTTTATAATATGTATACGGGACGTTTTGGGTCACACCAGGCAAATGCCGGCATGTTACCTGCAACTCAGGCTCTGGCCGACTCCTTCCCCTAACCTGTCCCAGTTTGAGCCATAGACCCCTGAAGGTAATAAAATAAATTAAAATTCAAAACTAGGGGCTACTTTGAAATTTCATAAGATGCTAATTTCCGATGATTCTAACAGATGGCTCTCTCTTTAAACATTGAAAAAGATAAACATGCACATGGTGGCTTGAGACAAAATATTTTAAAGGAAAGCACATTCAAAAGAATTTAAATAGAAATTTTATGTATAGGGAAAGCATTTGCTGATTCTTGAATGTTTCATAAATTATATTTATAACGCTTACAATTCCACAATTACATATACAGTATAGTTTGTGTATATGCCTAATTTGTGTTTTGACTAAGAACGCACAAAATAAAAAAAATATTAGCATATTTTGTGGATCAGCTTGGCATGACATAAATATTTACTACCAGAGATAAGGAGAGGAAAAATCTGTAAGATTATATTAGGGATTTCTAATTACATATAATCAAAATTCAAACAAATTATTACAGAATATGTTAACTTACAGTATACTTAGGAATTTATTTTATAAAATTCCTTTTATTACAAAGGTACATTTCTTAATCTACTTAACAGCTGGATTATACATTTAAAAGCATTCGATAAAGATAAAGAATTCGAATAATTTACCCAATAGAAGCATGATATGTAATTCTCTAATTTAAAACGTTTTCTAGTGATAATTTTGTAAGATTGTGCTTCATTTACATGATATCTGCATACATTTCTCAAATGCTATTTTTCTGTTATCTTGTAATATACTATATTTCTTTAAAGTTCTGTCTCCCCATTTACGCTTTTATTTATAAATTTAAGTAGATTTTGAATTTATATAAAAGTATTATAATAGTTTTAATCATAATAATGTCCGTTCCTGAATTTTAATAACAGTTGTATTTGTTTAAACTCAAGAAAGTTAGTTTTAGGGAATATTTTGCTCTCGATGTTATGTATAAATTATTTTGACAATCCATGTATAATCAGTTTATTTGTAATTGATTCATAAAGTATTTTAACATTGCATACAATGTTTACATTTAACCAGTTTTTACTTTTGACAGACGTAATTATTATGAATACACGTATACACTTTGGAAACGTTTATGGTAACAGTTTTTTCGCTAACAAACTATTTACCTCATTGTTTTGATCAAATAAAATAACGTTTTGTAGAGGATTGTCCTATCATAAGTTTGAACGCTCGTGAAATTTTCAAGAAAAATAAGCATGGCCAGAGCGATTATGCATATTTATGATCAAGTTTACCTTCTAATGAATTAGTTAATACAAGGTATTTCTAGGTAAATTTTTGTGTGTTTTGAAAGCAAATGACTTGTGGTAATTAGTGTTTTTTCACAAATTACTTTATAGTTAATCATCCGAACTAAACTCTTAATAATTTTGTAAAAACATTTATTCAGGATAACTACCAAAATAATATTATGTTCTTATAATCCTTAACATTATTGGAGACTGACTAAGTTAGCAAAAACTGTGGTGTACCGCTTTATGTACTACCAAATAATTTGTTTTCTGAATACCAAAGTTTATTAGGGTAATTACAAATCAGTTAAACTTAAAAAAAAATGATGAAGAGCTTCACGACTCTCACAGAAAAGGTACAAACTCATACCTATACTGTAAGTATGGGTTTGTACTTTTTCTGTAAATGTCCTAGGACCTACAAGTCCTAAGTCCTAACAAGCAGTATGTCCAAGGTCCTATAGGCCGCAGTTAAGTACTAGGTCCTTAATTGTAGGTCCTACAGAATAATTGTGTTCTGGTAAGTCTTTTTGATATTACCGAAATTTGAATCCCTAACTTTCAGAAATTTCATGTGCTTTAATTAACTCTAACATTAACTGGTCAGCCATAGAATTATAGAATTGTGTCTGATGAATATTATCATGCTCTCTTTAATTATGAACATAACTATGCTATTCCTTTTGTTCCTATGGTGAGATACATGTGAAGTCCTTAATTTAAGCAACTCTCGCCAAATAAGTGGCTTTTAAGTTTAAGTGCGTATAGGACAGTAACGTTAAAAAAATCAAAATGACTCAATTCCGAAAAAATATGAACAAATCTTAATACTTTTGTAGATTCTTTTCGGCACCGTCTTTTGAATTGAAAGAGTACATTTCTACATACTAAAACCAGTCAATTTATTTGCATGTTTTTCTATGTTGATATTTCCTTGTATTAAAATTTTAATACTTACAAGGTGTCCAGAAAGTGTTTTCACGATTACAAACTGGATTATTTTTTGCCATAAACTTGACAGATTGATGAAAAATTGGGAAAAGTAACAAAGTTTAACGGGCAACAGGAAATCACATCAATAAATCTCACTGCTTTCTTGGGACTTCACATAGAACTTCGGAACTCTTTATCATATTTTTACCTAATTTTGTATTAACTTTTGTCTATTGCATCACAGAAAGATTTTTGGTATATTTTGATTACGTTATGCGCATTTCTATTTTTATCTTATATCTTCTCACTTGCTATTGTGATTCTATATATACAGTATGCCCATAATTATAATCCTTGTGATCATATTGTTTCAGGTTGTTTATTATCAAACTTAACAATATATTTATACATATCTATGATTATTTCCAATAATGTAGAAAGGTAAAAAACTAAATAGGGAATACAAAAAGTAAAAAGATAAGAAACATAAACCTCATTCTGTGGGTTGGAACAAATTCTAAGACACCAGTAGGACAGATGTGTAGATTGTAATTAAATTTCTATTTTGGAGAATTCGAATATTACTTGGAATGGTAATTCACACGTAAATAGATATAATTTATATCTTTTTAATAATAACTTTTACTAGATTATATCAAACTATTAATTTAGTTTTACTATATATTATAATACATTAAAATATTAACACTTGTTTACTAGATCACTATTTTAAAACAGTGTCGACTACGAGAAATAAGTGTTCAAGGAATCCAACTTACATTCAGACGTTGTATTTTCCTGATTATCTTCTAAAATCTCTTAAACCTTCAGTAATATTTCTAGAGAATTGTTTTTCTGTTATGCCGTAAGAAATAACTTGAAGAAAATATGAAATTCTACAAGTTCAATACTAATGAAGGAGCTTAGAAGTAAACCAATGCAAGTAACTTAAAAAAAAATATAAGTTCTAGCTCATATCTTATAAACATCACGAAATCTATGTAACACAAAATAAATTTATGTTTTATATGAATATGAATTAATCCTAATGTGTTTCTTTATAAACTATTAAATATATTTTCGTTAACTTTTTGTGTTTTATAAAATATGAACTCAATGTTATTCAATTTTACTTATATCTCTTTGCTTCTGAGCCTCTCAAATATTCACTGTATTACTTTTTCCCTCTTTATAATGAACTTAATAACATTGCAATTTATAATAAAAACAAGTGTGCAAAGAGTGGTTTTAAACTCAAACGCATTACATCGGCATCAAATAAGGAATATTAAAATTGAAAATAATACTAAACTACTGTTGGTGTCATATATGTCAAAAACTCATAAAAATTCATGCACGATGTGTATTGAATAAGTGAGAAATAAGGAATAACAGTAGTGTTACTGCGAAGTTTTATAGGTTCAAACCTTATCACGTTACATATATTGTTTCATGTTTAGCATAATTTTAAGTTAGTACTACCAGGATAACTCAAGGAATGTCTTTACTGAGAAGTTAAGCTAACCAGTCAATTTTATTCCTCTAAAAAGACTTGAGTTTGGACCCCAGATAATGAGACCTTTCTTCAAATGAGAATCTGTTAAAATTAAAAATATTTTTTTTAGGAATAGACTATGGATTTGAATACACAAGCTACAAACCCCTATTTACAGTATAGGGGAAATCTGGTAAGTCTTTTAAACGTTATGTCAATAGTAAAATCATAAAATACGTATACGGTGTCCCAAAGGTACTTTAAGGTTGTATAACTAAACTTGTAATTAACATAAAGTAACAAAGTAAGTTTTATGTATGCACCAACTCAAAACGTTTTGTTGTGTGAGGTAATGAATAACATTTTTGCCTTTCCAGGTGGCAGGAGCAACAAAATTTGAAAAATGGAGGCTTTAAAAAACAACAATTGTAGACTTGAATTGCAAAACATCTTAAGTCCACCGGAGTATTTTTTCAATAGGAACAAAATAAGAGTCCAAGTTCTTGGTATGTTATTCTATTCAGCTGAAATTATTATTTATTAAAACGGTTTTTGAGTTGGGATTAGGATATAATATTTATGCGAGTGGATAGCCCTTGGAACATAGATACCGAAAAACAGAAAAAAAAATACAAATACGAAGAAAGTGGACTTGGGATGTTTTGCAATTCAGATCTTCAATTAAATCGGTCATTGTATTACTTTAATCGATGTTAGATTAATTTCCTATACACAAATGCCCTTTCTGCAATGACCGATTCATTTTTTTAAAGACCATGTTATTCGTACATAAATGAAGTAGAAAGTGTACGTTCAAACTTTCTATCTTGGGCACCTTCATACAATATACACTGGAGTGACAGACAAAATCATTTCTAAAATAACAGGATATGTAATATTAACCTTTCCCTGTAACTATTCACCGTCCAAAACTTGTGATTTTTAAGTATAGAGGCTTATTTAAATTATTTTATTTAGATTTCTGGACTTACTAGAAGCCGTTATCTCGTATCACATTGTATGAGATGAACTTATTTTTTTGAGAACAGCATCCAGTATAAGAATAAGCAAAGGCAGAAGCAGTCAGGGCTTTATTTCACATACTATTCCGTCATTCGTCCGGTTGGCTTGCGGGTGGAAATTTTAAAATCCTCACCTTTTCAAAGACTGACCTAGTTTATAACAGGATTTCCACCTGTGTCAATTTGGCTGTGAAGATCTATTAAACTACGTCAGTAAGCATAATCTCTGTGCAAGACGTGTTTAGTGTTCTGGAGGATTTACTTAATCAAATAGTCTTGCTAGTGTGAAGTATATATTTTATTGTGCACGAATACATGAAGCCTAGTTAAAAGGTGTAAAAAATTTATTCGTGTTCTTGGCAAAAAGAACCGACTATAGATAATTAAAATTGATGCTACGTATCTTATGAAAACGCATTGGTTTCTCGTCTAACGTACAAGAAATGCAATGGATTATTATTAGTTCCGCTGTTGCCAATGTTTTTAACGGAAACTCTAGCTAAATACTAAAGTAATGTAGTGCTCATAATATCTGCCCAAAAGAATATTTGCCATACTGAGACATTAGGTCCCTTAGGAATTTAGATTTGCATTCAAATAAATCTGTTACAAGTACGTGCAAAAGAAAATATTTAATATTACTGAGGACTGCTTGAATAAATAATAATATTCTTCTCATTCTGATGACACCATTTCCTTGTCATGAAAAAGCTGTGTAGTAAGCCTATGTATAATGGAAACTAACCTAGAAAAATATCCGAATATAAGGAGACCAAAAATCCTGATATTATTGGACACTCTGTTGGCATACTTTCATCCTCGAGAGAATTACAGTCATGTACGACTGGCTATTATTTGCTTTACCACGACAGAAATAACTAACAGTGTTTACCTTAACATATTTACAACTTAAATAAACTTATAAGTTTCACGTAGGTGTCATTGAGTTTGTTCAGTTAGTAGCCTGGCAGTGGCGTGCACAATACGCAATAGTGTATAATAACAACTGAATTTGGCAATGGTCAGGTCGTGGTCTCGCCGGAAATAGAACATTGACACGTCTTTCTTATAGGAAGAAGAACACATATGAAATAACGTTGCCAGTATCTACGATGATTTCGATTCATGTACGGAGAATACTGACAATCTTGGATATTTTGTAATTAAATTGTAATGTTACAAATTTAATCGTAAGATAGAATGTCTGAATCGAAAAGCAAAGAAAAATGTCCAGAAAGTTGTAAATTTTATTAGAGTAATTAGCCATTAATTTTATATTTATGTTCAATATGACAATTAGTGAAGGGGATCAACCAAACGAGTTACAAGTTATTGATTATTTAAGAACCCGAGTAAAGGAGAAAGGAATGGTATTGTAAAGTTTATGTTTCATATCCAGAAAAATAATGTACAAAGTAGAATTTTCTTCTGCACCTTTTATTTCGGATTAAAATTTA
>JAGDQP010012951.1:33966-49005 GCA_022664845.1 Lepisma saccharinum | reverse complement strand
TTTTATTATCTATTTTTTCGAGTGTATAAGAATCCTAAACTAAACAAAATTAAAACAGTTGTAGCAACATTTTGCTTAGTCACTTAAAGCTTCATCACGTGATTAAAATTACGAGCTTGCACTATATCTACCAATGTAAGAAGTCAAAGGAAAAGCAAAGGTGAACTAAACGGGAACTAAGAGCCTAACAAAGTTTGATTTCATATAGACTAGATGGCGACCTGTAACTAAGTAATCATATCACATTCATCAATTACTGAATTTGTTCGTTGATCTGGTAAGATTGAAACAGTAATATATTTTCTAGGTTCGACAGTTACTGATTTATTTATTGAAACCTTATCTTTGTATATTATTATTACCACTGTTCTCATAACTTATACACTTGCAAACAGGTTTATCTTAATAGTTTTCAATGTGTAATAGAATTTCTTATTGATTTGAATTGCTACCCCTTTTTTATCATACCACTTGAACAAAACGGAGAAAACCTGCTTTTCTAAAACAAATGACCAGAAAAAACAAAAACAGCAATGCAATTTATAATAATTATATTTTTGTGTAGTAGTAGGATGAGAGCTTTATTGGTCATAAAAGCATTCTGGTTAGTGGTTTATTACACACACTACAGTCAAGCAAAGTTAGATCTTCCCGTTCTATCCAACTTTTTAATATGTATTATATGTAAAGTATTTATTTTCAAAATGTCCTATGTCCAGTGGGGAGAATTTTTCAGTAGGCGTAAAGAAATGTATTTCTCTGGGAAGGCAATCACTACAATTCTGCGAATGGCCTAGTGTTCCAACTAGACATTACCTCTAGTTACAATATTAGAAAATTCGTAAAATTATAGTGATTGCCTTTTCAGAGAAATACATTTCTTTACGCCTATAGGAACCCACTGGAGATAGAACATTTTGAAAAAACTATATAGCTTAACTTTATATTTCAAAGTGTATAATAATTTGACATGTTTATGGACCAGTTTCTGAAGTAATCAAAATAAAGGTAGTTGTGTTAAATTAACTTGGACACACGATTTTACTGTAATAATAAAAATGTATATAATATATAATAAATAAATTTTCCTAAGCTAGTTTAATACAAACTTTCAAAACTATTGCATACATATGTCAAACTCTTCTATACTTTGAAATAGGAAGTAAAGATAAATTCGTTAATTCTGGTATTTTATAAAACAAATTCCACGTGTGACGTAGAATTCGTATAGAATTAACAAGTTGCTCAAAGCCCTCTAGAATCAAAAAGTTGTGAGTCTCACAACGATTTGGCGGTAATGTACGGCATTTGCCGACAGTATACTGTATCCCATAAGTGCCATCCTGTGGCGCATCAGGCATGGCGCGTGGGCGGTTCAGAACTGCTTAGTGAAGCGGTACAGTGATAGAGTTGTGCTGTACGCAAGCTGCACAGTAAGCCATGCGTACAAACATTGGTGGACCAGCGTAAAACACTGCTTTGTCAGAAATTACTAGGCTACATTCCGCAACCGAGTCACCGACAGCTGGGGATTTTGGGGACAGGAAACCCGAACCATGTATGTAGTGTGACAATTAACGCGTATACCAAACTTGTTGTGGATACGTAGAAGAGTTTAGAAACAATTCAAAAATGAACTTTTAAGGAAGGTGGTAACATTGACTACTGGTTCACAATACACGACTTGGAAAAAAAAAATATTGTATTGTCATCGGAAGTACGTATTTGTGTAAAGTTTGAAATCGATCGGAAATACGGAAGTGGATCTAAATTAGCATACAACATTTCACCGTAACAAGTGAAGTTAAATATAAAGCTTATAAAATTAAATATTTGAAGGTCATGGACGTTTATTGACTTATAAGTCGCCATCTAGTTTACATACATCAAGCCTTTTTAGGTTTTTATCCCCGTTTAATTATCTTCTACTCAGACATTTTTGAAAATCCAAAAATTCCTGCTTTATTGAAATGGAATGGTGCATATTAAGGAAGCAAATATAAGTCTTCATATACAGAAAATTAATTTTGACATTAAATCCCTTCCGTGCGAAAAAGTACCCTGAATACTGAAATTATTTCTATTTCGAGAATCATATTTGGATACTAGTTTGACCAGTTCTAGTACGTTTTAGGTTTTTCATGTAGAGAACTAAACTTATCAAGCTGACTTTAAGGGGAAAAATTGTTTTCGTTTGAATGTTCTATGATAAACGAGTCCGGAGATACATTTTCCGTAAACGTCTGCAAGCACAAATAGTGGCATGCGCTGCAATACAAAAGTAGCCGTCACTAATTAATTAGTTGGGATAAAAATTAAATAATACACATTTTGAATTATTCTTATACAAGGGATATATATATATATAAAGACAAATTTAAAAAGAAAATGAAAGGCTCAAGCAACGAAGCTGGACGATTTCACATGGATTGACTCAAATTGCAGTTGCATTTTTGACCAGTGTTTACATTGGCTTAGAAGCAAATGCACAACATTTTTATTTTTTCTTATCATGAGCAACAATATTATCAAGTTATATACCAAATCTTATTTCGCTGCGTACTACCCCAAGTTAGGAACTGGGGGTCAAAGTTATCAAAACCGTTTGCATACATTTTGCACGGTTTTGTATTTTTTGCACAATTATGTGCGAATAAGGGTGAAACATATTACATATTTAGAAAGGCCATTACAACAGTTTTAATTTGACACTTGGTTGAACCTCGTACCTCTAATATTTACGGATATATTTTCTGTCTTGAGGCAGAGTAGCAAATCATTCGAGATGGCGGCTAACCCCTAAATTTTGAACCCCTGTAAAACTGAAACTATGCAATTTAAAAAAGTAATATTTGGGTAATCTCAGTTTCTCATTCGACCCGATCATACTGCTAAGTTTCATAAAAATCAAAAAAGTAGCGGGAACTTATTTTTTCATTTTTGGTCGTTTTGACACGGAATGACCCAATAACCTTTTCGAGCGCTCTTTTTGCATTTCTATTTCAAGCATAAATTAAGAGCTGGTTGCTTTCAGGTATATTTCACAATTGTAACTCGAATCTGTATTATATTCAAATACATATAATTCAAGCTCAAATGAATACTTTAGTATTCTGGCTATAATATTGAATGCAGTAAGATATAATTTTGTGTTGAACCTATACTCAATAACAAAATTACATTTAGTCTTACTTTGTATGTTTACATAATTGATATTTTGATCATCATGTACACGGTTTTCTGGTAATTTCAGTTAACACTCAGTTGAATGAAACTGTCTGTTATCACAAACTACTTCAAAGAGTTTTCATTCAAAATATTTGTGTTATTCCATGAACAAGGAAAAGATGCATATTATAAACAACAACTGTCTATTCTCACTATTTGAATGCTGATTCAGTCGTGGTCACATACTTGTTGAAATTTAACAGTAACAATGCGAAACATATTCGTTCAAATGTAATATCATTTTCTGTGACAAGTATTGGAAAGTAAACAAGGTCTTTGACAACTTGATAGAAACGGCTTTCATTGACAGAGACGCTTTCTCAAAATATTCAGGATTAAATTAGTATCTATCCTCGTTGTAGTTCTTGCACCTGATGCCAAACACATTGATGCATTATTCAGGAACGCTTTCCTCACTCAGCAAAAGGCTTATAAAAGATTTAACTGAAGCTTTCGTACGTTCGTCACTCACTTGTTCTCAACTGAACATAAAAATATACTTTAGTAACAAACACGCAATTTTTCATTGTGGGTGATATTTGACAATTACAGTATTGTAATATTGGAAGCGTTTGATAAAGAAAAGAAAATGAATGTAAGTACTCAGTTAATAATATTCGCAAAAGAAGAATGCAACTCTGTCATCTGGGGAACATTATAAGAAGTAATGGTGACTAAATTGAAATGTACAATATATACTATAATAGAAGGCACAAACATTTGTTTGAGGGTAATTGAAATTTCTAAACAAATGATTTGGATTCTGCACATTTTACACATTAACATGGTTAATAGCGATAATTTACTTGTCCGTTACAAATTCTATCTGCAGATGTGAAATAATCTGATTGCAATACTTTTAACAGATTAAAATTACTTTTTGTTTGCAGTCTCAGTGAGCTATCACTTTATAGAGTAGCTCGACCATGGTTTCACCCGGATTGGACGTTTAACCTAAGTCCAACTGGCAGAAAAGTAACACGATGCATTAAAGTGCTTCATGATTTCACAAACAGGGTAAGTACTACAACGTACAAAGGAGAATCCAAAAGTAAAGTGAATATTAAATGTATTCCGAAACTTGAAGGTGTACAAATATGAAACTCCAGTACATTTATTTCACATTGTATTGCACTAAAATTTCACGTAGTCGTCACTGTGACTAAATCGTTCATGCCGGTCGATTGCACATCTTAATTCGTCTTATTTTTTTATTTACCCTAGTATTAATGAAAATAAACTATGGTTTTATAAGACATATACAATTTGGAGTTCAGTAAAAGGTTTTAGTTTAATATGAAGAGAGTTAAAAACACATTGTACAGAATATTTACGAAAGGTATACGACAACCATTTTGTTATTTTATATGTTATGGTAATCTACATGACTTCTAATATTTTACGAACATTGAGATATCTTAATGTAATCCAGGTAAATACAAAAAGTTTGATGATTTTTACATTTTGTTCTAATATTTTTAGTTTTGTTTTGTAGATTCTAAAGATATGTGTCTAACGTATCATTGAAATTTATAATAATCGTTACAATACAGAAAAATACTATCAGATCTTTACGACTTAAGAAAATGTGTAATAAAATGATCGGCGGAGTCCTAAATTACCTCTGACTATTACATAATACCATTCATTGTGAAAAATTTTAAACTAATGATATGAAACAACAGACGTTTGCGAATTATCTTTAGAACTGTATACTTATGTTCTACAGCAGAGATTTTGGATTACAATGAGACATATTTACAATCATTCCAATATACTATTCTCAAAATAGGTGCTAAGGAAGAATTTAACTCAAAATTGTAGAAATGACATTAGACTCAGTCTGTTATGTAAGGTTTGGAGCAAATATAATTTATGATGGAAATAACTGAACTTTCTATTACTTTCAAGTATCTTATTTTTTATGAAATCGCGATAATTATGTTATAAAATAGTTGATCTTAAACTACTTCTTGACTCTAATTTGACTTTGGATTACTTTTTATTACCCAAGCTGCTTGTAAAAATGCTATAAGAAAACCTTCAAATTATACGAGAACTTTATGAATGAAAAGAACCACAAGAATAGTTCTTTATACAATTTTTCAGGTGTATGTAAGAGAAAACTGCCCCTCCTTGCTCTTTCTTTTTAGATGGCATTCTTCTGTCCTATGTTTTCTTTCAATATGGAACATATTATTTGTATCTTACCTACAATGGTGCTAGTTTACAATATATGGTACTATAAATCTTGACGAATTCTTCGCAGATACCCAAAATTATGGCAAGATCGCAGTCAGCGCTGCACTGTCAAAACTATACCTATGAACTGAGAGTACAAAATTCCAATTTTGTACGCCCAATTTTTGAGAGGCAGTGGCGAACCAAGGGTTAAGTTTAGAAGGGTGGTTCTTTGCCTCCCAATTCTTCGGAGGGCACAGATCAATAGAAACAAAAATGAAGGTAAAATATGTATCTCTGGATCCGTCACTGCCTCTGAAAATAGGTAGTATAATGTACTCCCAATTTTTGAGAGCCAGTGGCGGATTCAGAGATTCATATATTACCGTCGTTTTCTTATTAATCTGTTCCCTCCCAAGAACTGGAAGGCAAAGAACCACCCTTCTAAACCCAACCATGGGTTCGCCACTGCCTCTGAAACATTGTGAGTACAAAATTGGAATCTTCTACTCCCAATTCAGAGGTACAGTTTTTAGAGTGTGGCTAAACTTTCCCTCGCGTTACAACTCAACGTCTTATAGATTCTAGCATGTTCTTCACTAATTTATAATGAATATCTTTTCTCTTTCCCAGAGGGTACGGAGCAAATTACGTGAATTAGAGACAGTCCAATTCTTTAATTGGATTTATGGCGTCTCAGATAATCATTTTCCATGAATTTCCAAGTTTGGTAACGAAAAACAACGACCTCTTCTCGACATATTGTGAGAAATGCTAGGAAACATAGGTTTCAAATACAGAAAATAGAACACCAGACTGTCTTGCCTGTGGTGTTAAAAGCTAGAATTACAACAAAGATATGTCCCCGGTATTATCATACCTGAACAGTAACAAAAATGCTTGTAAATAAATATACTTCTAAATGAAATACATACATATATATACATATGTATATATATATATATAAAGTCTGTGAATGATGGACACGCTTTTCCTAATTTGAAATGATAGCAAGAAATAGTTCTTACAACGCTTATTAATTTCTTGAAAAGGGTCCATTGTGTAGACTATAAATATATAAAGTGAATTAATTATTGTATAAATTTTGTGTGCTTGGACTTATTTTAGGTTATCAAAGAACGCAAGGATGAAAGAAGAAGACAAAAGGAGACAGGGGAAGATAATAATACTGATGATGATTCTAACTTTGGTAAGTAAATTACGATTTAATATGTTGGATATTCGAAGTTATAATTATGTATAGAAAAATGCAGGAAATATGTATGGACCGAGTACAATATACTACATGCTTGTAGCTTCATTCTTGAGAGGTTTCAAAATTATAAAAGGTTAATTGTTTCGAAAAAGATGCTTATATACCGTTCTCTCCGTTGTACAAGGTTGATAGAATGAAGTTAATAGTACGCTCTGTCTTCAGATGCTGAGAACTCATCAATGTTCAGATACAACAAAGAGCTTCTAGAAACGCTGATATTTCGGTAATAATATTTGATTCGAGAATTAAAAATATTATATTATTCCCCATCCTCTACATTTCTACCTTAAATAATATTTTATTGCGTTCAAAAACACGAGGTTTATCCAAAGACAAAAATATTTAGTACTCTAGGCAAATATTCTGCTGATATTTTATTGTTGTACAATTCGGTACATAAAATTAACTCAGAGAGCTATTAGATCTATTATTGTACTTACTGACATGCTTTACAAAGTAGTTGTGACCTCATTTTATAATTACCTGCAAAGAGAAAAGTTAAATAAATATTGGACTACACACTTGATATTTTGATATTAAAAAATTCAGTACTAAAACACGTATCTAAAGTGTTTAAAATTAGTAAATTCAAATCCATTTTATAAAATAACGCAAAAAAATATTTGATAAACTTTTTCTAGTATTGAAAGATGTCTATATATTTTTGCAATCGAAAATTCTAACTTTTCTTACACAACTATAAAATTAACAGTTATTTTTTACAGAAACAACAATATTAAATTTTACTTTTTCTAAAATTAAGCAAGAAAAAACCCTTCCAAATTCCATGTTTACTGAATTTCACTACATCTCTGATACAATTATTTATATCTGGAATATAGTACATTGCAGCAAAACATGGAATTTAGAATGTTCTTTTTTCCTTACTATTTTCTTTAAAAAAAAGTAAAATTGACTATTGTTGATTTTGTAAAATAAACTTCAATTGCATACTGACATTACACACTGACCCTCCCTTTTGAAATGAATCGTGGAATACTCCTTCTTACCTAAACCGTTATTATGCGTAACAGTGACGATCATAAATCTGTCCTTTTAACCGGGCTTAAAATTCCGCGATATGAAACAAAAACAACTCCTCAGGGCTGTTACGAAGTTTTGGATTCGTGTTACAGGACTATGTAAATGGAAAAGCAAGGGACACAGAATAAGCTTATGTTAATTTAGGTTTTCATAAATTGAACATAGCCCTAAATACACCTTCGGTACCAGATTTAGGCTAAACTAAGTCATACGTTCATAGTTATGGTCATGCAATTTTTGAAGTTATGTTTTAAGTATTGATCTCACTCATAAATTTCTAGGTTACTCTTCAACAAACATTTCATACTACCATTTCATTCATGAAAATATTACCACATTTTTCCAAAGACGCCATCTTGGATCCAATATGGCGGACACAAAAATTCATTTTCTACACCGTTTGAGCTAGAGATACGAAATTTGGCATAAAGGTGTATCATAACAAGTAGTTTGGGAAAATGTTACATTGTGAAAAAGTCGCCATCTTGGATCCAAAATGGAATCCCAAATATAAGTTTCTACATCATTCGAGCTAGAAAAATGAAATTTTAAATGAAGTATGCAGAGCATTCATGGAATATTTGGGTGATTCTAACGCTCTTGGAATGCTGTTGGAAATACAGTCAGGTTATAGAAAACATTGTCATTTGTTGTAAGAATACGATTTCAGGGCATAACAAGAACATCTCCTCATATCGCTGATGCAAAGTTGAAAGAAGGATTCATCATGAGTAAGTCACGATAATATAATAAAACGTTAAAAAAGTCTCCATCTTTAATCCAAAATGACCGCCAAAACATTTTTCAGACAACTGAATCTAGAGAAACGAAATTCGGTATAAAGGTGTATGACCAATAGCGGAAAATAAACACGTGGGTGCTCTTAGATGATATGATTTTATGATAAGGTAAGCAAAAGCACCCACGCGTTTATTTTCCAATTAATAAGATTAATTCAATTTATTATTTTTTAGTTTTTAGTCCATCTTTAACACGCGTGTGTTTTTTTAAAAATCCTTTTTTTAATTATTGTTATTATTTTATTTATTTTTTTATTTTTTGCTTTTTAAGTTCACACAGTAGTCAGATAAGAAAGTAGTGCCCTATTTTCACTTATACATTTCTTCCAAAATAAGAATAATTTGATGAAATCTTTCATCATGTTTGTCTGATACTCTAAATTGTCAGGAAAGAGGTCCAAATGACTATGAAGGAAATGGAGCTTTAGTGACATATTGCAAACCATTGGCTCAAAGCTCAGTACCAGTTCTTCAACGATTTTCACATATTCGTCACTTTTTTTTGGTTGCCCAAGAAGTTTATTATAACGTTTTTTTTAAGCGCAACCTACGCTTTTTTTTTCTCCATATCATTCAGGGTTTCGTCGAATTCTGAACCTTTGATTACTTCCCGTATTTGCGGTCAGTAAAATATCCTTCTTTCAACTTTGTATCAGCGATATGAGAAAAAAATAGTTTTTATGCAGACCTACTTTTACAAGATGTTCTTCTTATGCCCTGAAACCGCATTCGCGCAATAGCATTACCAATTACCAACAGCATTCCAAGAGCGTTAGAATCACCCAAATATTCCATGAATGTTCGGCATACTTATTTTTTCAAGTAAAAGCTCCATATTTTGATATAATTCTGTCATACCTATAAAATAAGCTATTAGAATATCACTATGACTATTCCTGATATGTAATAATACAGCCTTTAGACTGGTTAAAAGAATCAATAAATAAACGCCATTGATTCACACATATTCAATGTTCAACTCAGACATTAGTTAGCAAATATCAGTACAATACGCTGATCCTTCCTGAGTAGCAAAAAAGTTTTCTAGAACATTCAAACCTTGTAGTCTGGAAACAAGTATCTCATCCTGGGATTTATACAATTGCAGAGCTCTAACGAGATCATTTAATTCTGAGATGCTGTTCCGTCGAAGTGGGAGAGGCGTAATAACAAGAGGAATGTTTGAGTATTGGCTGATTTACTTAGTCTTTCAGGTTACATTTGTTGAAGATAAGAGTCTGCGGATTAGTCCATTGGCACAGCAAGTGACATTGATTTCTTTATCTTATTCAGCCATCCAGGAAGATTCACTGCACAGGATTTACAACACACGTGGAAAGCCCACTTCTTCTTATCCTGATCCCCAACTTTGCACCCAAAGTACAACTTACAAACCTTTCTCAGAACAGGTGTCAAGTGAGTGACTTTGGACTTCACAGTCACTTTTCCACACACCTAGAAGAACTTATTAGAACTATTTGAGCAATTTCTTGGGATAATCTACCGAAAACGATACATCAAAGGATTAAGCACAAGTAAAATCTCACACACAGATACGTGAAGATAAAAAGAACGCACATATATATATTTTCGTCTTAAATGCCCAGCTATGAATACAAGCAGTTAAAAAAACACAGACTCCTGTAAACTGTACAACGATTGAGATAATTTAAACATAATATGCAAATTCTGTTCGGATTAAGAATTTCCCACAGTGTTGCCAACTACATTCATACAGTATTGCCAACTACCCGAGGAAAAATTGAATTAAAAGAAAGTTTCTTCCCGTCTTCGCAAAAATGGAGGCTGCTGCTAAAAAATAGTTATAGTTTTTAAATTAACGCACGAAGAACTCTGAAAGTCAGTAAATATCATTCAAGAAAGAAAACACTTGTAGATCAGTGAAATCAGCAAACGAAAACTAATTATTGCACATTTCGATTTCGTGATTATACTCCTAATTTAGCTCGGCCTGAGTCTTATATGCCTAAAGGCCATAAATAAAATTCAAATTCAAAAATTTGGCCCAAACCTAATTAAATAAAATTAAAATGCTTTTAACATCATATTATCACGTTTTTCCATTGTTATTACTTGTATCTATTGAAACGATATCGATATAATATATTTTTAATTTATTTAAAATTTAATTGGAAACATATTTTTTAAATCTTTGCTTACATAACCATTTCAAAGTATTCAATTTGTCCATTAGTTCTGCTAATTTCATTATGTAGATTGTAGGAGAAGGTAATGTTTTAAATTATACAGAAAGACAGGCATATTGAGTTCTATTAAAACAAAGGATACTGCTTATGCTCAAATATATTATTTGTCGTGCTATATCATTAAAAGAGTTACGGATTCTTGTATCCTCTCTGAACCAAAATATTTTAGTCATTCATTTCTTACAGTTACATGCTTATAACTTGGAACGTAGATAGCCTACTATACAATACAAAGACTAAATGACAAAAGAAACCACAAAAAACGCCTTCTTAGCTGATGAGTTTCTAAAGACAGGACAGTTGTTGGCGAAGTAATCTGCGAACCACCCTTTTCAATGGTTCGCGTCGGGAATTGAATTCCTGGACACGCTCATAAAAAGCGATTACGGATAATCTCTAAGCCACCCCGATGAAAAATTCTACTTTTTTATAACCTAAGACTACTTCAAAGATGCTGACTTAACTTCATATAAATATGAAAGAAAATAGAACATACATGCCTTTTATTCTAGTTCTTATTTCTGTTGTGAGAATTCTTTGGATCAAGTAAACTGTTTCTGTTTCTGTATTAGGGTATTAAGATTCCTCCATGAAAGAATATCTTTTTTCTTGTAAACCTTTTAGCTTTTCATTTATTCCAATGATAATATAGATCTATACAGTTCCTTAGTAACCTAGTCAATAATTAAATATAAAGTAGAGTTCTCTAATATTTTAAACAATGAGGAAAAATTCTTTAACGCTAGTTTGTTACTTGATGATATTTGATTATTGATTTGACAGAAATGATGTCATTCTATATATATATATAAAAGAAAAACTCGCAAGCATTTCTCAGCTCACTTAAAAAGAGGAGCACAAAATAAAGTTACATGGAACGAAAAGGAATACAATGGGGACTAATGAGAATCAACAAGAGGCGCCTGAAAAGGTAGTATCTTATCAGTCATCAACAACCAGTGTTTGCTGGCGGCAATTCTATTCCAAGCGTGAAACTTTGCAGACAGTTGCTCGACATGTCTCCTCTTGGTTACTCTGTTTCAAATACCATGGAATTAAGGACTATTTAAGTGCTCGCTAAGAAATCGGATTTGTTTGACCATATTCGTGCCTGATTTAGCAGCATTTCCTTATCAGTGTTACTAAACTAATGTAGAACATAAAGATCATTAACAGAAGTAAAAGATACAAAGGCTGCTTTGTTGATGCTATCTTGTTATGTTAATCATTGTCAGCCACTTTTAAACAAGTCTTCCATATGAATAGTATAGAAATTCCTTCAGCAGGTCACAGATACGTAAACGTTTCCAAAGAAATTGTGAATGCTAAAAAGTAGGGTATTCAAATGAGTACTTACATGATTAAAGGACTGGATTAATATATATGATGATAAACGTACTAACATTCTACACCTATAATTCTGCAGTGAAGTTTCAGGAATGTGTAAGTGAAACAGGGAATGGATGAAAGGAACTTATGCGATTTATGTATCGCTATCTGTAGTTGCACTTATGGAATGATTCAGTACTGTTACTGTCAAACAACCTATGATAGAATAATAAGGGATGCCAATAAAAAAATCCACGTAAAAATACACTTCAATTGAAATCTTCGTAGAAATCCAATCTGCAATAATCTAGTGGTAGTCTTAGCCTACATCGCAAACCTAACTAACTACGTTTTGCTAACTTCTCGATTATGAAGACTGCAAATGTTCCACGGTGTCATTTGCACCCACTCTCAACATGATTATACTACAGCAACAATATGTGGCAGACCGTCTCTTTTCGTCTGTGAGAATTGCCTTTCTATCGCTGTTACGGCGATCGTTAGCAACCGACAGATAAACAACCTACTCTGATACAACAGCATAGTAGCGAACATCCTGTATGCCAAATGTAAAACACGTTTCTTGCTTTCTACTATTATTATTCTTGCGACCGTAGATGTACAGAAAAAGCAACATGTACGAGGCGTACCATTCCTTCAGACGACGTTCTTGTTCACGTAGCAGAAGACACCACGATTTGTAGCACCTTAGTAATCACCCGCTTGCAGAGGGAACGACAAATGTCTGTCCACTGCGCTTATCTCAACCTTATCTGTAGCTTTGTTAAGCACATTGCATAATTATGCACATGTAGTTATTTCAGTATTCGGGTACCATTTGGCGAATTGAAGTATATAGCTGATTACTTCCCAGAACAGGATATACGGTTTTGTCACGAAATCTACAACATTTTCATATTCAAACAGTAAACATAAGTTTTACATGATAATTCTAATACACTTTTTGATTTATAATATAATTTACCCCACAGTTTTTCTTCAAAATTAACTTACAAACACCTTAATAATCCTGTTTGTTTCTAATAAGCAAATTTAACTAGAATTGCGTTTTATCATGTACTACTCACATGGAGATTCAAAACTAAGCTTTGCTTGAGCTATAGACTTAATCCGAGCAAAAACACCAGAGGTGCAAGAAGTTCAGACAAGTTCGTTAGTCAAAAAAAGTGGGGAAATGGATGCTCGATGAGCCAAGTTCCTTGGTGACAGCATGTAAGAGGAACACTGGAAGTTGGCACGAGGTGGCAAGGTTTTTGATGTTCGAGCCTTAGGGTTGGTCGTGGTGGACGTGGTAGGTTATAGGGCCTCAAAAACACCAATTTCGCCATAAACTCTTGTTCTTGTATAACATGTTTTCGGCAGTGCTGACGTTTTGTGACCCATAACTTGGCTGCTTGCACGGTTGCCTCGTTAAAAACTATTTTCTTGATATGTAAAATGTATAATATATTTAGCAAGATAATAACATATTTTTTACTTCCAAGAACTGAAAGCACATGCGAGTTGTTTTGACAACGATGTAGACAAGTATATTAACAGAAGCTCTCTTAGAAAAAGCTCAGAAGGTTGGTGATATTTTCTGTTTTACAGAATTTGACATTATATGTATAGATTTTTTTTATTAGAATGATCCCTAATGAAAAGAATTAATAATATATATTCATGCTATTTCAGGAATGAAAAGAAGACAGGCATTTTTGGATCTATTATTAGAAGCTTCAGAAGATGGAGCCAAATTAAATGACCAAGAGATTAGAGAAGAGGTCGATACATTTATGTTTGAGGTACGTGTTTCTACGCTGTAAATATATATGCACATATGCAAGTGATTTTTTTTTCAAATGTCACATCTAAAATTGATTGAAAATATTTTCTATAGTAAGATACACAGGATGTCACAGATCGACAGGGTCAAAACGATGCAGATGATAGAGGGATCCAAAACAAACATTTGAGGGTGGATGTTCATGATCGATACATTTCCAGACTTCTGGAATTTCATCTGAATGCCTAACCCTTCTACAATTCATGTCTCATTCAGACTCTAATACCAACGTTTGATGACGCTAGTTTTCATGTGTGTATTGTGCAACGTGCAGTACAAGCTTTGGCTGTGTAAATTTCTTACATATAGTGCGGAAAGAATAAGAATTCAAATCAATTAACAACGAAAGTTAGTCAAACTCCAATTTTCTGTACCAGTGATTTCTTTGTTTCCGTCGTGAATTCGGACGCTTACTTTTTAGCACGGCTAGAGGTAGTTGTAAATGCAACATTGGAGTTTCACTAGCTTTCATTGCTAACTAGTTTGGAATCTTACCTTTGCTGAATGTTACATCAGAATTTTAAAGAGCCAACACTTGTAAAGAGCGTTCCACAAAATATGAGTGAAAGATAACATCATCAAACGTCTACATGAGAAAATCTAACGAGGCAAAAGTCTACGCAGGTATATCTTTCAGACCCTACCCAACAAGTTATAAGTTGTAGAAATTCTTTAAAATGGAACTTCGACCATGGCTGTCCTACCTAAAATTACTTGTCTTAAATTCCTCTACATCTGTAACATTTTGACCCTGTTAATGTAAGATGTTATGTCTAAACCAGTTACTTTACGTTCAGAACAACAAATATTGAGTTTCTCTAGCTCATAATAACATATACAAAACAATTAAGTTTTCTAGTCAGCCTCCCTTATAATGAAACCATTTTTAGAATTATTCTTCAATTCCACATAACTTACCCAACTTTAACACTAAAATAAGCTCAAATGTCAATTTATGAGTAATCAGTGTAGTTAAATGCTAATAATAATGTTCATGTTTAAAAGGTTTATTGAAAACAAAGTGGCTAACTTTGCCTGAACATTTCTATTATTTAATTTCTAAGGACAAATGCCATCACTGAACGTTTAAAATATCCTTTCCGTCAA
>JAGDQP010012951.1:20552-32583 GCA_022664845.1 Lepisma saccharinum | reverse complement strand
TCTCAAGTTGCGAACCTTGAATCTTTTTCTGAAGTTTCAGATCACGGACTTTTATCTCGAGTTTCAGATTTTGTATTAGTTTTCTGAAATATTATGATCCTGATATCAAATTTCGCAACATAGATTCTGAACTGAAGTTTCATATTTCGGATCCTGATTTCAAGTTTCGAATCTGGGATTGTCATTTAAAATTTCAATCCACGGATCTCATTTCAAAATAAAATGAAACTGAATTGCAATGAACCATTTTGTAAGTATATTAGATTTTTTTTATTAAATCCTTATTTAATACATTTAATATTCTATTTCACAGGGCCATGACACAACCGCAGCTGGAATGTGTTGGGTTTTATTTGCTTTGGGTTCTCATCCAGAAATTCAGGTAAGCAACTATTTTGCATGTCAAGGAATGCTTTATTTTTAAATTTGTTAGATGAAATACGGAACTGACCACATACAGGGTAGGCTATTTTAAACGTGTCCCTTACATCGTTGGAGTACCTCTCCTTCCTTCCTCGTTACAGATAAACTATAGCAACAGCAAAGTAGGTTTTAATAAAATAATAGAATAGAATCCTGGTACTGACTGTACCGAGGCTTAAAAAGGTAGTGAGTAATTAAGGGGAAGAGACACCGTATTGTGTAGTGGTATAATTTTCTTGTGTTTAATTAATTACAATTTATCTTTTCTTAAGTGTTAACCTATAACTCACACTACCACCTACTTTAATGTAAACCTGTGATTTAAAGTTTTGATCCCGCGTAATAATCATCTTGATAATTAGTATGGATCAGGGTAGTTGGGTGAATCAAAACTATCTTCGGAACTTAAGTTGAGTTATGACAAAGTAATCATCGTTCTTGTTGAATGCTTCCAGATCGAAACCAGTCTCAGATTGAAAGTAAACTTGATTTATAACAAACTATCATAGGAGTGATTTACAAAATGGCAGGTACATATCACCTCTGTTTAAGCCTTAGAATCGTATTGTAAAACCACCTGACTTACTCGTGCACCTAATACATAATATCAATGGTGTAGTATGTACTATCCAGTAGTAAGGGTTTACAAGTTCAATAGATGAAATATATGAATGACTTGGCTGTAAATCGCAATAAAAATTAACAGGTAACTCGTGGTTATTTTCTCTCTTATTGGTGTCCCAAAATTCTTCTCAAGAGAACACTGACCTCGTACATGTTTTTCTTATTACTTCGCTTAAAGAAGGTAGCTAATATTGTGTAATTCAAACAAAGAGTTGAAGCTTTCCTGGCAATATATACTGAAAATATGTTCTAGGGAACTGAAATTAGTTTCATGTTCACAAATAATATGCAGTTGACTAATAACATGCCCATATATTAGGAAAAATACTTATTTTCAATCAAAGTTCTGTAGATTAATGGAAACCAGGCCCAAGGAATCGTAAGAAAGAGAAAAGAGCTTCTACAAGACTTAGTAATAAGATTTCATCGATTAACGAATTGGAAGTGTTACTGTCCATTATTAACAAGAATTCACTAACAACTTTGAATTAGTTAATACTCCATTTTTAACCTGTGACCGCTTATGTTCCAGGACAAAGTGTATGAGGAACTATTTGCAATATTTGGAGACAGTGATCGAGCAGCCACAATGCAAGACTTAAACAACATGCACTACCTAGAACGTTGCATCAAAGAAACTCTGAGAGTTTTTCCGAGTGTACCTGCAGTCGGAAGAACAGCTACTGAGGACTTCAAATTAGGTAATTTAACTATCAATAACTACATTAATATTTGATGTACATACTGTGATAATTTTCTTTACAATTTGTTGCAGCGATGGACTAAAATGGCTTAACTAATAGTCCCATAAACTGTTCTAATAAGGTGTAAAAAAGTTAATACTTCCATTGTCTTCCAGTGTAATATGCTTGTATATGGACTCGAGATACTATTTTAAATAACATCAGACAACTAAGTAATTGACATTTGGTGTAACAACAATACTAAGGGAGAGAGAGAAAGAGAGAGGGTGAATGGTAGATCGAGTATAGCAACAAGAATTACCATTGCCATATGACAAAGTGTATTTGGGAAACGCAGCATGTTATACATATGGTGATCAATAAAGAAAAACAATTATATATTTCTTGTTTTCATATTTTTTTTATCTGCGTTTAGTATTCCTATCGTCTTTGATACAGAACCAATGTCTCTGAGCTGCGAGACGCAGATTTAGATGGCCTTATGTTTACGATTAAGAATTTGTGAGACATCATATATTCCCCAACATGGTCTGTTAAATTTAGCTGTTGAGATAAATCATTCTTAATCTAACCTAACCGAGTTGATTTCTCGGTAGGTTTTACATTATTAAGTTTACTTAACCTGCTTTATTAAACTAAGCACACCAAAACTGCAAATAATTGAAATTGTTCATTTCTTGCATATCATGCTGTATAATTGCAGTTTCGTGTTAGCTTAGGAAGAGAATATGTTACAGTGGATGAATTACATTAATGCAAGAACAAATGCTGACTGGACCTTTAATGTTACCTGTCCTCCATTATCTTGGTTAAGAAGCTTAAGTTACATTACTTGACTTTATCTGCTTCTCCTTTAGATTAAGGAAGTAAAATTAAGTACAGTTAGGTTAGTTTTATTTCTATAAATAGAGAACTATACCTAACCTAACTTTTACTACCAAATAATGGAGAGCAGACGACCGAATGTTAAGAAAGTGAAATTGCACATGGATCCATAAGTAGTAACTTCTAGAAGGTCTGTATTGAATTCGAATTTTATTTAAAGCCTTTAGATAACATTGCCTCAGGCCGAATGAAAGATGATGGGAGAACTGGTGGAATGAAGAAAGTAGGAGAAAACGAAAAAAAAACAATAAAACTTACGCACACGGTGTTTGTGTACCACAAACCCTACTACTCACGAGCAGGGATCAAACCGATGGTCCCAAGCACCAGAAGTGAGCGCTCTACCACTGAGCAATCGCGGACTCACAATGATTTCTGTGTTTAACGTAGCGTTCGAAAGTAATTTAGATTACACTTGTCTGTTAAATGATGTTGAAATGAAGGCTAAAGAAAACATTTTCTTTTATAAAGTATATTAATTGAATTAGTAATTAATTTAATACAGGACAGCCTAAGTTTCATGATTGTTCAGAAATGGACTACGATCTCGCGGCTTTGATACTATATATTTAACAAGAGCTTATTTAAAGTGCTGCTTTTCTTAAATAAAGTATTCAAACATTTCAATGTCATTTCTAAATTTCAGGCGAATACCTCATTCCTGCTGGCACACAACTTTCCATTCTTATTTACGAAGTGGGTCGCAATCCAGATTACTTCCCAAATCCAGAAGAGTTTAACCCAGATAACTTTTTACCTGAAAGAGTGAAAGATCGACATCCGTACACATATATTCCATTTAGTGCTGGACCAAGAAACTGTATTGGTAAATATTTTTAATTTTCAATTTGAATTTATTTTAAGGCCTTTAGACATGTGAAGCTCAAGTTGTGATAAGGTAAGGAGAGGATTGTGTAAGGTAGACGGGCAGGGCTTATATTGTAGGTATCATCCCGGCATTTTCCTGGTGTGAAAGGAAAAACCCTGGAAAAAACTCAGTCACAATGGTCGGTGTCTGGGATCGATATTAGGACCTCACAAATATTTTAAAGTTCAAACAATATTACGATAAATGATATCAAATGAAGCATTGTTTTATTGCATTGTTGGCAGCTTTAAAGAAAGAACGAAAACAGTGAACATCTTGTTGCAGTGTACAGTCAGCACGAATGATTTATACTTGAACCTAAAATGTATTCTACCAATAATTTTGAAATTGAGACACCAATTTGAGTACAATTTCTTGTAACTTTTGAAATCTTTACCTTACAGGGGGCCACATTCAGTCTTTCAATTCATTTCAAATTTACTTGGAGAAGAATATGACGACTGAGTACAAACTTTTAGCACTGACTGTACGTGTTTGAGTGTGAATCCCATTTACGTTGGTTCTCAAACTTCTCATCTTTGTAATAACAGTTTATCACCTGTCTACCTAGAAAATAATTTATCTTTGACATAGTTAAAAAAAATCACAATGGATGTACGAATGCAAATTAGGACATTTTTAGATAAATGAATTGTCTAATTCGGCAGCTATAATTTTACCTTTTTAAATGTCCAACTCCTTGTTAGCCATTTAGACAGACCGTTTCCAAGTTCTAATACAGTCTGTATTGGTTGACAATAACCTGGAGCCATTGTTCTTTTCATGGAAGAAGAAGTGATGAAGCCATCTTCATGGAAGCGAAGCCCTTCCCATAACGTATATCAGCTGCTCACATACCGAGTGAGCTGAAATGTTTTTCTTTCACAGATATTATCTAAAAACTTCACTACAGAAAACGCCTTGCAATATTATAAAACATAAAACTGATAGTGTTTGGAGCTACTAACAATACTAGCATTTAGCATTACGTAATATTCGTAATTTAAACAAAAGAATTTGTTAAATATTTTAAATGTTTATATATTTAATGTTACGTCAACGTAAAGTACGTTGTGTACGAATGTGAACGTAAAGTAGTTCATTCTAATTTCCTTTCTAAAATTATAAATGGGCAATACAACGTTCTTAAAATCCTTTTTAGGCTCGAGAGCCAGCTTTGGCCTAACTCTGTCACGTTAGTAGGACTACATCCCTCAACAATCATTATTTCGGGGATAGGGATGGGAATAGTAGTGATAGTTTTCGTAGCGTATCAACATTTGCTGGGTGAAACTAAAAATATGTTAAAAATCTGGGTCAGGATAGCTGGCAGTGGGTCTTGAATAGGCGTACCTCAACATTGCCGACCTTACATCCTGGAAATTAACCACTGAACTATGGACAACTCAGATTTATTATCCAAATTATGTTTGAGAGTACCAACGCGGAGTTTTTGTCTGGCAGGAGAGTGTCAACGAGATCATATCGAAAAGAACCCTGAAATTGTGCTGGGAGAATCTACGTCCTATAGAGAGGTAACGTACTGTACAAACAATTAGCTGCCCATATTAACTGTAACGTACCAATATATCGGGGCTAGAATATTGGTGGAGTGAACAAAAAGTGTATTTTTTAATGATTCAATCAACATAAGTTACTTTCGTCCTGGAATGAAACGCTCATGAGTTGTAGCGTCACCTCCAACACTGTAGCACTCCTCACCAAGGACGTATTTAGCGGGTCTGGAACCCCGAAGTTCAATTTTTGTTTGTAAAGTAGTCACAATTATATTTATTTACAAGACAATCTGAGTTGTGGGGGATACAGGCCCCTAAATACGTCCGTGGTGAGGACTGCTGCGTTGTGAGAGGTAACGCTACAACATGGCAGTGTTTCATTCCAGGCCGAAAGTGAAGCAAATGTAACTTGTGTTGATTGAATCTTAAAAGAAATAAACTTTTTTTTTTGTATATTACCTCCTTATAGGACGTAGATTTTCCCAGCAAAATTCAGGGTAGGTTTCGATATGAGCTCATTGACGATCTCCATGTGAGTCATATTTGAAAACGATCGCTTGCATGAGCAAGGTATCACTGGCATTGTGAATAGCAGAGAGAATCATCTATTAATCTCGTTGTTTTCTTTCTAACAGGTCAAAAATTTGCCATGTTGGAGGAAAAAGCTGTGATTTCTACGTTGCTCAGGAACTACAAAATAACAGCCGTGGACAAACGGGAAGACGTCAAAGTAGTATCTGAACTGATATTCAGACCGATAAATGGAATAAACCTTAGATTTGAACCAAGGAAAGTCTGATAATATGAAATAAACTTTATGATTAATACAAATGTTCATTGGAATCAAATTGTTATTTGATTATAAAATAATTATCAACATAATGTTAATAACACGTGAGTAGATGAAACATCTTCCAAGGAGTTAAATAGTAGAACACAAGCAAATCCGTCCTTTTAATTGTCTTCGCTTTTTCTCGTTGATGTGATAGTTGTCGGGAAACGTTGTAGATTATATTGTAAACGTATCTATCATACAACATTTTATTCAATTATTTACTGACTCATAAATCAGTAACTATTTTAGATAATAGTATTATATTTTTTATTTAAAACAATTATAGGTAAAAGGAATACATTTAGAAAAAAGAAAAAAGAAATGGATCACACATACAACACAAATGACTGAGCCAAAGATTTTGAGAGTTTACATAGAAACTACATTCCTTTTTATAAAGAGTTTTTAAATTAATTTGTATAATTACATTCGGATACTGGTAAATTTTACAGCCTTTTGACTTTCAGTATTATGTTTACGTATTCCAAGTGTTAAATATATTCCACGTCAATTGGTAAACGTTTTATCTCACAAAATGAAATAAAAAATATAAGAACACTGAAATATTACAACATAATTTGTATTCTAAATTTTCTATAACAATAAATCTGTAACCAAGACGTTTAGAAGAGATTTCTGTATTTCTCCCAAATTCTTATATTCTAAGCCGGTATTCTTTAGCGAAGTAAGTCAATTTGGAAATTCGATGATGATGAGTCCAAATACGTACACACGTTGATGATGTCATGTATGTTTGAAAGATCAACAATATAATTATACTTAGATTAAATATTTTGGTCATTCTATATGCAGTTTTTGAATGTTGTACAAAGAGAGAGGGAGAGACAGAGATAGAAAGAGAGGATGTAATATATAGAGTTATTATATTTTCAAAACTATGGAATGTAATTCACTCAAACAAAACCTAACTGTTAAGTATAACGAAGGTGGTAATGAATTCGTTAAAAGAAAATGGAATGTTTTGCAATAAAATGCGACTATTTTCATTACACAATAAAATATATTTGTGGTTTTATATAGGTTTAATTACAAATTTAGAATAGTGTTAACACATAACAGGTAGAAGTATATGTATTATCTTATACGAGGGGATTTCGATAACACATTTTGTGTATCCATATTATCAGAAGCAAGGTACTGATCGGAAACACTATACCGTCTCCTGTTACGTTCTGATATCTGCCCGCAAATGAGCGAAGTTTCGTAAGATAGGTCTGTACTGCGCGTAAGTAGAATACACAAAACAGACAAACTGCTACGAACAGTGTGCCCGTGCCATAAGAGTGAAGGTGAGGACGAATAGGTACGTGTTAAAGGAGTGGTCGAAATATGACGTACTTACGGTTGGCACGTCTTTGACCGAAATCCATAAACAGCTCGTTGAGCTTCATGATACTGCCGTAGTGCGGCGATAGTGCTTCAGTTTCACGCATGACGTGAGAATGTAAAAGCGGAATTATAATGTTACTTTATGGTGTGCGAGAGAGAAGGCGACCAAGGCTGTCTTCGACTACGACAGTAGTCTCGTTGAATGTGAGGATTCCATGTTTCAAGACAAACCGATGGGTCACTGTGAATTTGATTGTATCAAACCTTCGAGCATGTGCAAGGCTTGCAGTTTTGCGAGAAATTCTTTTCCAACTTAGTACCAGTACGGCAAGTACCTCAGTGTCAGTGAAAACTATGTTGTAAAGCATCAAGTCAAGTTGTAAAGTATTGACATCTTTGGGTACTTTTTATCCGTAAAGCATTTTCATCGTTTGGAAGTATCAATATTCCTTTGACTATCGAAAAAGTGAAGTTTATTTTCGGGTAACCACTTCTATGTTTTCAAGAAAATAAGAAGAAAGTCAGGTTCTAGAGCTAACGTTAATTTACAATTTAGTTCGTGCCCTTCTACAGATATCTTGAATTTACATATATTATGGGAACGAGCCTTTCCTGGGACATTCCAGTAGTGCATAATCACTGTAAGAAACGAAATATCATATTAAACGTTGTGAATGAAGTAGAAGAAGGGAAAACTGAAAAGGTAGAACACTTTTCTGATTTGTGAATGAAGTGGGAGAAGAGAAAACTGAAAAGGTAGGATAACTTTCCAATTTGTGAATGAAGTGGAAGAAAATGGACAAGGTAGGACAAGAATGAAGATAACTATAAAAGTAGGACAAAAGAACGACTTACATTCACGCGAATAAAATGCTTCTGGTTTAATGGAAATTGAGACTGCAGTGCATTGAGCTTTCACCAGTAGGAAGTAAATTGGAACTGGAAGCCCAATCAACATCGAATTTGTAAGCGACTGGATGGAACCTTGTGATCTGGATAACGACCCTAAAGTCTTAATTTCAGTACAAGCTTAGTACACTGAGATTATTTTTATCTGGATGTAGAAGAGAAATGTATATTTAGTTAAAATATTTAATGCTTAAATAGATACGAGACATGAATTTCAAATATGAAATATGTGTAGAAATGTGGTGTTTCGTCTGGTTGTACGTTAAGTTATGCAATAACATTACTTACAAGGAAATTTACTGCCAGTACTTGTAAGTTTTTTTCCCTAACGTTAGAATTTCCCCTTCGAAAGCACAGATCAACTTGAAGCTTTCAAATGCGTTGACAGTGTATTGGAATTAACATCCTAGGAATAGTGCATTTCACATGAGAAGTTTTCGTTAGGTAACCCTGTTGCAATGCTTAATCTTCGTTCTGAAACTGGATGAGTGGAATTTTAATTAGCACACCAAATCCATTAATAACAATGATTTCAGATACATATAACTTTCGACAAAACTTTACATATCTACAATGATTAAACGGAAGTTCAACATTTTAGCATATACAGAGAGAACTGACTAGTGATAGACGTTCAGAAGAAACTTTAACAAAGAGTAAGGATCTGTAACTCGTGTTCCTACAAATTCTGAAAGCTATTGTTACAAGGGCATTCATTTCCACACATGGTCAATACACTGTAGCAGTTTCAGGTTGATCTTGATTTCGATATGGAGACATAAATGAAAACTTACAAGTTCTCTGACATTTTCAACTCCAAATGTGAATATGTTTTTCTGCGATCATTTGATTACATGTATAAGGTATTGAGAAATATTTTCTTATTAGACATGGAGATTTATAACATTTTATAGTTTTAGGGGTGTGATATCATTATATAGCGTCTAAGTCAGTGCTTAAAAAGTTCTCTAAAACTTGGTGACCAATGAGGCCACGTGCAAAATTGCGATGGCCATTTGTAATCACTGGTGGCGCCATAATATAATATTTTTATTGACGTTAAATATTAATTACATGCATGTTGCATAATAATACACCACCTTACTGACATTAGCGAAGAACTAAAAAACAGTGAAACAGTTCTCTCTTTTATACTTTCCCTATCTTAAAAATATGGTTTTGAAACCAGAATATCAAAATTAGAACAATTTAGGACAAACAACTGGTGGCCAAAATAGGCCACCAGGTGTGACTCAAGGTGGCCACATCTAATGATGGGTGCCCTGGCACGCCAATTTTGCATACTTTTTAAACACTGGTCTAAGTTTGTAATGTGTCTGGTGGATGATATGATGGGTGATTACAATTTCCGCGGAAAGTGGGGGAGAGAAATACTGGCGACGAAGGTTGCTATTGGATATCGTAAAATGGGGTAAGTAGAAACACCATTGAAAGTTGGAATACAAACATTCCTATCTGACTGAAAGAAAAAAATACCAATTATTACCCAAAACTTGGGTCTCTATTGCCCCTACCAATTTTTGGTATTGGTACTTACTATTGATATTTCAATTAAATAAGAAAGAAAATAATAACGGTGTTCCTACTCACCCCGCAGGGAGGGGTGAGTAGAAACAGGTATGTAAATTAATTGTTGTTTCCTTTCAAATCAATTGGTGGTGAGTAGAAACAAGAAAGAAAAGTTTGGTTCGATTATGGAAGGTAACAGTAAGCAGTGATTTCCCAAGGAAATGATTTAACATAAAAATAGGTTAAAGAAACAAATACTGTATGCATTAGTACAAACTATACTCTAGACTAGGTACCGTGTTGGCAGTACAACTGTTTACCATAATCCTGACATCATTAACAAAAGTAACATCAATGAGATCATCTTTAAAAAGTATTAAGTGTTTGAAATGTGATCTTGTACTCACAATTGGTGAGGACAGTTTTTTGATAACATATTCTCTGGAGACAAACGAGTCTTCTTCAGTCAGCGTGAATTTGTTGGTTTGTGACACTCGTTTTAAAAAATGTTCCAACAAAACTATCGTCCTCGAAGTAACCTACTTTGCAAACATAGCATCGAAAAGAAGTTTTTAGATTTCCAAATACTTTGACCACTGGAAAGTCACCAGGAATGATGGACGTATTTGGATCTGAAGGAATACTTTCAACTGCTTCATCTCGATACAAGACTTCCTCTGCAGAGGACAAATGTAGTTCATCATCGCTACTATCGTGCACTCAATAGGCACCATTATCTTCTGATGACAAATCAACAGGATTTCTATTTGTCTTGGATTTGTTTGGCCATGGCTTGTGTTGTTTCTATTCACCCCACACACTCTAAAAACATGACGTTGAACATATGACAATTCCCAGCTCTCAGTGTATTGAAGTTAAAACCACAAATAGTCCTTATCGTTTCATATTGATGTTAAAGCTAGTATTTACATTGTTCTTTACTTTCACATATATACTATAGCGTTTTACTTACCATACATATTCAGAGTAGGGCTAATATCTGGATAACAAGTCATGATGCATTCACTGCAGACAAAACAAACAGACAATGGAACAAAAATATTTACAGGTTCATTTTCAGTGTTGCCATTATAGGGAAAATATTAGTTCAATTTTTTCAACAGTCATTTTATATAAAATCACGGGTATTTGTGCATATGCAATTTTGTTTCTATTCACCCCACTGTCTCTACTCACCCCATTTTACGGTATCATATCATCTCCAAATCAGTTGCAAGCACTTCGCAGGACTTGGACCTAAACCGACCGGAATTCAAAAATTGTTTGCTCAAAAACTCTATTTTCAGATTTAGCTGTGTGGTTATTTTTAGAGAAGAATATTATATAATAGTGACGTTTATGTATTTTTATAAATCTGGAAATAAAAGTCAGAAACACTAAGCAAAGTTCTGACATAAAAAAAAATAATAGTAAAATTACTGAAACACATTTTAAAGTATAACAGATATTATGCAAATATTTCTTAATAGCAATTAACGTATGATATTGATGTTGTTCACTTAATAATGGGAATAACACCTCATAGAATTATTTGGAACAATTTGAGGTAAGGAATTGTTGATACTGAAATGATATTGCTAATTTTTTTGAAACAAGAAAATAATATTTGCGCTCAATAAAAGTGGTACTTCACATTTTCGAAATACAATACTTCTTTCTAATATTAAACTGCATGAAATATTGACCTTGCCATGACATTCATCCGCATACAGAATTAGAATCACTAATATTGCAAAACTTTATCATAAAGTCAAGTATTATTTATTTTCTAAACAAAATATCTTCATTTTCTGTTACCAAACAAAAATAGCTAGACCAGATCAAATAAACAGAATTCTTACTATATGGACACACAATAACGTATAGAGAGAGAACTGTGATATCCACTTATCATGTACTTGTATTCTCCTGTTATTGGACATTTCAACTCGCTAACGGAGGTTCAAATATTTAGTTTATTAACAAAGTCCCTTGTTCAGCGTTCCTTCCTAATTACGTTTCTATAGTGACGAAACTGAGTTCCAAGAAGAATCCAATACTTCCCCGTCCCCTTCTCTCGCTTTCTCTGGAATATTTCATCAATTTCGCCATTGACAACATTTCAAGTATCGAAATATGGCTTCCTTTTCATACTCTTCGTAGTGATGGAATTCGGAGGTCTATCAAAGAGATCTTTTATTATCACTTATCTTCTGAAATATTTCATTTAAATATTTATTTGAGAGGCTTCCTTCTCATTCCGTTCATACATAAATGAAAAGTTGTAAATGAAAAGAAATGATCAATGCAAATAATGTTTTAGCATCAAAGAAAATAGCATAAGGGACGTAGCATTCAACCTTAATAGAAAAACCTTACAATTTTT
>JAGDQP010012951.1:0-20452 GCA_022664845.1 Lepisma saccharinum | reverse complement strand
ATCTATCTATCTATCTATCTATCTATCTATCTATCTATCTATCATCAGTGTTCTGCCGAAAACGGCAGGTCCTTCAAGATAAGCTAAGTCTTCTCAATCCATCCCGATTTTACACTTTCCTTTTTATCTCAACTTGTGGTTTATCTTCCTTAATATTGTCAAGGAGTTGGCAGAAGTCTTCTTCCTTCTCCTATCTTTAACTCATTCATACCTACAATAACAACTCCCAGTGTACAATCTCTGCGCTGCTAATATCCTAACCAATTTGTTTATCTCTTCTTTATTCGCTCCAGAATTGTTCGTCTCTCTCGCCTTCTCTTTTCAACACTTCTTCATATCTTATCTTCTGTATCCAGCTCATCACTCCATTCTTCATCGTATCTACATTTCAAAGGCTTCCAATGTTTTTTTCTTTACTCTTTTCTATATTTCACGTCTCTACTCCATACTACACAATACTTCATACAAAATATTAAACTCTTCCACAACTCTTTGTTCTTCGATCCGCACAAGGGACTTTTTCCTCTTAGTGAAGACCACTTTCTCCATCGCTATTTTCGCAATGACCTTTTTTTTTTTTTTTTTTACAATTTATACCCTACTTGTAATACTCTCTAAATACTTGAAGCTGGCCAGCTGTCCTACTTTTCGTCTTCTCATCTTCGTACAAGAAGAAACATATCATCCATAAACATAATGAATATAGGCATGTCGGGATGTTTCAGGTTGAGTGGTAGATAATGTCAATTTTTAACCTTAACTAAACTAAACTTTTAAGTAGTTGGCTTAAAATTGGGAAATATGCCAATATTTGAAGCTAGAACCAAATCGAGTTTGAACAAAGAACTTAGAACACACAACCAGCTACTGGCACGCTAATATAAGTTAAAGCCGTCTATAGTAAATTATATGAATACTTATTTGTTGTGCATTGTAATTAATGTGTTGACTTTACAAGAAGGATAAAATAAAGTACCAGTGAGCAGTGATTATTATCTAGGTTAGAAGAATAACCTTCATTTGAGGCGAAGTGTAGGAGATTCAAATTAATAGTTAATTTATTTCACTTAAACATATTAAAAACACGTGTTTGATAAACAAATAATGTCAAGAACAGTAAATCTTGAAAGCATACTAAACATTTTAATCCTTATGAATCTAGTTTTACATAATTTACAATTGGAATAATTCCTTTAACTATCAAAAAGGAAATATTGAAATAATTTACATTAAGTTAAAAACACGTAAAAAGCACCCATGTTATCAGTATCGGAGTCTTCGCGACGCAACTACAGGTATTCTCTGTTTTTCGACTGGTTATATAACTCTTAAACACGATCAACGAAAGCGACAAACGACGCAAAAACAATTAGTCTTTGTGAATAATTTCCAAGGGTTTCCGGCGTAATAATCTGACAGTTGAAGGTGTTCCAATGAAAGTATATTAATACTCATATTTCTTAGGTTTCCTGAAGTTTAGATTTTTATAACACAGGACACACAGAGTGTCTCATTTTGCTTGTACATTGTAAGGTCAAACAGGTGGTATATTCACAGCGGTTATTAGTACAAAACCTATTTCAAACGTTATGATATTTATAAATAATGATTCTTGTGCACTTAGTT
This sequence comes from Lepisma saccharinum, assembly GCA_022664845.1. NCBI lineage: Eukaryota > Metazoa > Arthropoda > Insecta > Zygentoma > Lepismatidae > Lepisma > Lepisma saccharinum. The sequence goes on along the minus strand of JAGDQP010012951.1, from coordinate 18,826 downwards.
TATTTATTTAGGATGAATTATATCTCAATTATTTAAAATAAAGGGTTTTTCTTTATCTGTACTAAAAATCTTATTTTAAATATTACTACACTCAAGATGAAAGGTAGATATGAACAGGCTATTTTAAAAAAATATGTAATTCCTCTTCGTTCATAAAAGTTGTGTTTACTTTGTGTCTTATATTTTATATTCTTAGCTACATATATCACACATGTATATATACATATTCTTTACACATACTCGTACATGATACCACTCGTAGTTTCCTATATAATACCTTTGTCATAATGAACATATGGTGAATAATACCATATTTATCGCCACATCAGCCGCCGGTAAATGTACGTAAGTTTTAAGTTTTTTTTTTTAAAAGCGAGAACGGTAGAGCGTCTGAAATGTTTCTGAGAAAGTATATTCTTTGAGGAATAGTACCACCAAACTTACACGTAAGCGTCTGAACATATTTCTAGCAACTGAAGAAAGGATTGGGAAGGTAAGCATGCTTGGAAAGGACATTCCACTTCAACACATTCAAAAGTAAAGAGAACAAACAATCTATATGACTCTTTTCGATGCTTATTTTATGTTAAAAAAAAGGCCAATTTTTACAACTGAAAGGTAATTCATAATAGCTTGACCATAATAAAGCTATAAAGCAGCTTTCCAAACTGAATTGGCACCGGCAAAATGTACTGTTCAAGGGAATAATCTGAAAACGCTCAGGATCGAGCGGCTATGTCTTCTAAAGAGCAAATAAAGAGTAGTTCGCGCATAAAACGAGGTCTGTTTTTTTTTTAATTTTTATATTCGTATTAGTTGTTCATGCACCGCTTGTGAGAGCGCCATGAATCTTTAGGCGTAGAAAGAACTGGGTTGATGTCCCAACCAATCTAGGACATAATTATTATAATGTTTCCACACTAGATCATGTTCATATATATTTTTTTGTATATATTGAAATTGCATTTATCAACACGTTGAAGAAGTTCATGAACATTTAGGATGTTCATACATAAAATTCTGTGTTGCCAAATCTCTAAATTGTTAAATATATTTGAACACAGGTTCATAATAAGGGACATTACACACACACACACACACACAAAATGTGTGCATACAATTGTTTTCTTCCCAAGCACGTTGGAACAATGGCGTATACCCTGTATGGTTTTTGGATACCAATGATGCAAGGAAAATTGAGATTTTAGAAGATAGTACGATGAAGACGCTCTTTGTCCATTTTATTGACTTTACAGGAGATAATTTTAAAAGTCTACAATTAGCATTGCGTGTGTCTGCACATCAAATAAAGTTTTGCTTGTAAAGACGGATTATACATATTCTCTGCATGTATGATAATTTGTTAGAAAGGAATTTCAAAGGGCAGACAAATGGTCATATTATCCCAATTTGTCCAAAAAAGGACAAGGCACGTCTTCATATTTAAGCACTGCTTGAATATAAAAATGTGCTTAACATATAGCAGTGGCGGCTCTTCAGATGAAGTTGGTGAAGTTCAACTTCACTTATTTTTTTATATGCAGGCATTAATAAGTATTAATTGTGCCAGAAAGTCAGTGAACATCATATGAGATCGGATAGTGGCATTATCAGTATCCTCTCTAAGCCCAGAAATCCCAGGATAAATGGCAATACACAAGGATAATAAGAACAAGTTTGATGCATTTTGGTAGTACTTCACCTTTTATTTGTATCACGAGCCGCCACTGGCATATAGTGAACGTAAGTTTACCTCTAAGCATCAGGCAACTTTGTAAGCATCAAAGTGATAGCAGTAACATTGTAAATTTATTGAGATAGAATATAAAATTCATTGATCTTTTTTTTTAAAAGTTTTAGTGCCTAAGCATTGCAGTGCTCACACCAACGTATTAATTTGTGAACGTATGAAAAAGTTACTCTTATATGACTAACCATCTAATTCTATTACTTGCAGAGCTCGTAGTTTGTCTTTTCAGTAATAAACATTACCAATTGGATTTTATCCTGTGCAAGATCAAAACAGTTTCATCATGAACATCTAATTCTCGAAGACCCTTTCTAATCTTATTCTCCAAACAACGTCTCGCTCTTCCCAACGGCCTCTTTCACTCCGACTTTAATAACTATGTTTGGTTTTATTCCAGCTATATGGTTTGCTCATCTTGACTATCCTTATTTCATCGTTCTTACAACATTGGGTGAATTCTAAAGCATGTTCTTCATTATGCAGTCTCCTCCATTCTCTGATCATCTTCTGTTTCGGCCCGTATATCATTCTCAAAACCTTATTTTCAAACTTCCAATTTATTTTTACACTCCAATTTTCGTAATCATAAAGTATTACCGGCAGAATAGCCGTTCCTTTTTTTTATTTTTTTATTTTAAATTTCTTAATATTAGTTGCGAGGTGAAAAACTTCTGGAGTAGATAGAAACATGCGTTACCCGAGGCTAAGTATTTATATTTGTTTACTTTCTATATGATCTGATTCTTAATTGTTATTTGTTTATTTCCTTCATCGCCTGTGCTTCGGTTTTGTTATTGTGCATTTTGTTTTCCGCGCATTCATCTATATACCTATTTCATTGGAAGCTGCCACTAAGACTACAGTGTTACATTGTAGTGCATTTGTAACGTCCTCTGTTAACTTTACATCATCCACGTATACGAACAGTTGGTTCAAGACATAGGATGGCGTTTTTATATTCCCCTTATATATATTTTGCCTTTAAATTTCAGTATAATAAGGAAACTATTTTCAGCATCTTCTTGACTTGTTTCGGCAAAGTGTGGATTGCACGCAAAAATTGCATAAACTTTTTGATATTATACTTGCACAGAGCACTTATTACACATGTTGAATAATGTTGTTAAATATTTCAACCATCTTGGATATTTTCTGTAGTCTGTGCTTATTTTTCAGTAGTGTTGAACATATTTCTTCTCAAATGTTCTTTAAGAACAAACGTGATATTCGCTTCGGGTCAAGTCAGGGACCATAAAGGAGGTGAGGGAAAACGTTTTAGCGTACTTCGATCAGAAATTCTGCTGTCAGATTGTCGGTATCGATTTGTGCATAATCGTCAAGGACAAATATATATTATGATAGTATCTCTGGCCTTCTCTTTGGAAAGGCTTGCCGTACGATACTTTTTCAGTATCCCCATGGGATATTCATGGTTTCTCTTTTATCCAAGAACTTCACATAGATATGTGCGACACTAATAACATTTTGACTACCGAAGATATAATGTGATTGTGGTTCACAACAACCTTTTCCTTCATCACCGCTGTTCTATAGTTACCTGAAGCTGTTTTCCTTGCAACAACACAGAGAAACACCGATGTTAATTAAATACAATTTTAATGGTTCGAGGCTAGCCACGACTTTTAATTGTTGCTTTAACACAGAAAATCCGGTGTAACTGGTTAACGCAAGTACATGTTACATTTTTTACACAAAGGCGGTGTTGAGTTTCCTGTGCTAATCAAACATTTTTAGCTTGTTACAAGGCGCAATAGAAGTTAATAAAATTTCCATAAGGACCGAAACAGTAATCTTTGGTTTACTGATTCAGTGGAGCATCTATTACTCCACCATACCTCTTTCTATATGAGGTATATTTAGTGGCGTTGGATTACTTATGAACTCTTTTTTCTTTAATATTAACCTCGGAATTTAATTCTTTTAATTTACCGTTGACTTGATGATGAGTTGTTTTATAGACCGTTGACTCAGCTTTACCAAGGATAGGGCAAAGGTAACTTACAGGTAGTCCGAAAACGACTTAATGTGGATAACATAGTCGAATGTATTACTTGGTAATTGCTTTCCGACTCTCAGAAAGGGCTCATATACCATTCTTACACCAGTGGGAGGACCGCTTTGGTGAGTGACCGTGTACCGCGACTAGGAACGGAGCCAACTACGTGTTGATTGTCTCACACTACCTTGAGGGATAGCATCTTTGGGTGGTCATTTCTCCTCGTCAGGAACTGAACTCAAGGAGTGTGGTCTCTTTACCTTAGTTCCATCACTTCACCGTGCTTCCCAGTATCGAGCTTTCAAACTGCATTATCGAGGCTAACTTCGACACCAGGTGTAACAAAGACTCTCTCAAACAGCACAAACCAACAGTATGACCAACACCCGAAACCAAAAGCCTGTTTTGGTACCCCCCAAAGTAATTTAAGATATTCATTTTAATTATAATTTTAGGTTTTATATATCTCTGACATTGTCAGTTCTATTGTTGATCGCATGGAGTGTTCCTACGCATGTAACCCGCTTGTAATGCATCAGATACATAGGAAGACTTATTCACAGAATTCTGATAAAACTGTACACATTATTTAATCAGAAATTTGATTGTAGGTAATGAGGCGGAGCACTAATATCAAAATGCTCTTTCAGAAAGTGTGTAAGCAGTAAAACATCTAAATTTTTGTTTATTCTGGGTACGGTATTCTGATAACTCGCACTGTACTTATGACCGGTTTAGATTACTAAGATGGTTACGCTGGTAAAAAATATGATTGAAATAACTTCCGTTTAGACTATGGAACTTAACTTGGTTTTCGTGCCAGGTTATACGCTTAGAGTAAGGAGAGGTTTACTCTAGGTCCATACTCTAAGGTTTCACGATAGAGGTTTAAATTATAAAATACTGAACACAAATGAATTGATTGTGTCGTAGCATTTTGTAGATTAGTTTTGCCATCATTCTTTTATACTTTAAAAGTGATACGCACCACAAGGATGCTATACATTTCTATAAATAAAGAAATAAACTCAGCAAGTGAGCTGCGCTTAACGGCCATCTTGCGTTTAGATAACTAACGCAAGAAATAACCGTTGTAAGTTGATAATGGTTAAATTTGAAACCCACGTTAACGGTAACTACCGTTTACATTACTAATATGGCCTTGGTTAACGTTAACCGTGGTAAGATATTAATAATGTAAACAAGGCATTAGCATAAGAAAGTAAATAACACAAATGAATTAACAAATATGAAATTTCGTGGGGAAAAAAAGTCAAAGCTCAAATCATATTAGTGTTAAAAGGAAACCGAGATTTGTTTTCTTTGTGAGCATTTTGTGCTTTTGGTATACAGAACTACCAGAGCAAACTGTGACTGTTCTTAGTAATTATATATTTTGTCGTTATTGTAGTGAATTCTATTCTAACTATTCCGCACGTCTCTCGTCTGTGATATTAAATGCAAACGTTAGCTTCTGAACACAACTTTCATTTTGATTATTTCAGCTAAAACCAAAACAAAGGAAACAACGAATTAGAAAAACATCTTTGTTCGGTTTTTGTATTTAGTTCACTAGTTTAAAAAAAGCAGTGACGATTCATTTTTCTTCTCATTTTTTGGTAATTTTCTTTCGTTGATCGAGATGAGTCTCCGACTGCTTGCTATCTCGTTAGAACACTATGCCTAAAAAAAATCGACATTTAGTTGACGACCATAGAGAACGCGGCAACAGCAGTGTGTAATCTAACCCCATCCATCCCTCATCAGAATACTCACACACACATATATATATCTCGATGAGAGAGCATTATCGGTGAACAATGAAGGGAGAAGATGCGGTTGCTGGTGCTATTGTTTCCCTCGTAATCATCATGCCACCAGAATAGATTGCAATTTACCTATGATAACCACACTCACTGACACAGACACAAGAGAGAACCGAAACTCCCTTTTCTGTGAAAACTGGGGAAAATCGATTTGAGAAAGAGGGAGATGCACGAGGTACTGTGTTAAGGTTTTGGATAGCTAGCGAGTGGGAAATTCACTTGAATTCCCGTTATCAAAACCCTGTACTGTACGTCTATCACAAATAGTGACAAATGAGTAACAAAAAAACACACAGACTAGTATCAGCAAACTCAGCTTTTATGACATATAGAACTGAATCGAACGTTTTTCAATACTAACTGTTCCCACAAATAATGAAGTACATTCATTGAATAGCCAAACTAATTCAATAGACCACGAATCACAATTAAAGAGTTGAAAAAATAAAATGGAACACATCATTCGTTTCGCTTCTAAAAATTGTAGGAATTTCACTTATTATGTCTTCAAACCGCTATACAAAAACGTAGAAAAATGTGCCAGTAGTATAGGGTGGAACAAAAAAAAAGAAAAAAAAAAGGAAATTGAAACCAATGAATATTCATTGGTAGTTTTGGCTCACCCTGTTTTATTATTCTCATTATATTCCATCATTCTTTATATCTTGTCATATGATTTAATGTATCTATGTACTTTGTATTACGTATCAGTGTTTTCATAGTTTGCTTTTCCAAGCAGTAGGACGCGGAAGATTACGTACTTTATAAATACAATTACTCATTTTAAAATAGAATCGGAGGACGGTCACCCTAGCGTAGAAATGAGAAGAGAATCAATAACAAAAAGTAAAAGTATTTCGGAATCCATTTTCAATTCTAGTAGCCTCTTTTTAGGAGACCACCATTAATATAGTCAAGTTAGATATATTTGAATATCAATGTACACATTCAAGAAATATAACGGAACTTACAAGGGAGGTTAACTAAGTGTCCTCCTCCGATTTATTTGAAACTTTGCAGATGCAAACGTCTAATTTTAACCCATCTAGACACCTGCAAAGTTCAAGAAAATTGGAAGGGTAAAAATTGGACACTTAGGTAACGTCCGTTGTTAGAGGAATAGATAGTACTACTTGTGTATTTGCCACAAAATGTCCCAAAGAAATGCGTTGCGATCATAAGAGAAATGGCGTCATCAATATGACCGTTATCAGAATTTTGTAGCGTAATATTTAAATGCGTTCAGCATCTCATAGAATAGAGGTAGAATCGTAGTTTTTGCACAAAGTTCAAGCACAATTGAAGAGGTCAATGGAAAAAGGGACTTTCTCAATTTTGTTTATTTTACAGGAGAAAGAAAATACTGTTTTAAAAATTCAGGCTTCATGGTAAAAAAAATATTTTCTGGCAAGTGATAGATGTTCAGCCTGTGAATATTTCGATTGCAACACTTCATGGTTATCTTAAGTGGTAGTTCCTTTCTATGTTTCTTTTGGAGAAAGTCCCTATTTGCAATAAAATGTCAAACTTGTTTTCTGAATGATTGAAATATTTTACCAAACAATGGGTTTATTTTCAAGAAAATCAAGTTTTCTTCCGGCTGGGTCGCCGAGCGGTCTGCGGCGGTAGGTTATCGGCTTGAAGGTCCCGGGTTCGATTCCCGGCAGGGGAATGGGTGTGGATTTTAACAACTAAAGGCGAATCGTGAAGGGCCAAAGTCCAAAGTTACTAGACTGGCCGATATAAAATTAAAGTTTACCAAAGTTTTTGTCAAGAATTTTCAATGGGTACATTTGATTTATTGTACTCAGAAACACAAAACATTCACTCATAACTGAAAGGTCACTTTCGTTATGAATCTATCTAGATTGCCCTTCTTCACCAGACGGTTTATACTCAGAACTATGCAGAAAGACAGTATCACTTAAATTCTTAAGAGCATTAGCAATGCTCAAGAGAAGGTATTTTCGAGAAATTCTTTCAAATTATTGTCAGTTCAGTTCAGCTCAGCTCTGTTCATGATAAGTCTACAAGCTCCGGGACGAGTGGCATATCTTCTTCTGGAAATGAACTCCTCGGTGATGTAATTGTACAATTTTGAGGGTTCTGGTATTTGTAAAAAATGTTTATAAGATTATAATTTTATACGTTCCATTCTCTGCGTTTCTTCTTATGATGATCTGATTTCAACAGTTTGTAGGTTCGGAGAGTGGTTGAGCAATCCATATGGATATGGTCTGATGTTTATTCTGATCAAGAACTTGGGTTAAAATGTGCATTATTATTTTATTAAAGTGATCCTCTTTTTATCTGGCGTAATTTGAGGAATGACTCCTGGATCTTCCTTATGAGTGAAATAATAGTTAATATGATATAATATCTAAAGATATTCAGTAATTCCTTCTTTGCTTCAACATTGATTAATATCAGAATTTGTGCTCTATGTGATAGTAAGTGTAGCCACACTTGTTTGTTGCCGTTAATGATTGGTAGTGGTATCACCCTCAGTAACCAAGACTGTTTTCACCAATCATTTAGTACTTATTTGGTCTTATCTTGATTGCGGGTTTTGTAAAAAATTTAAGTTCGTATCTTGCAGACCATTTGCAAGATAAGATAAAATGAATAACAGCACTATGGCTTACGCCCGTCCCGACATACCATTTACAATTTCAGAACATTATGATCATCTGCAATATCCTGTCTCCGCGGAACTAGAGGTGTGATTTGATCTGCAGTTTCTACAGATAACTGCTTCGTTTCTGTCTTTAGGCAGAGATGAGTTAAATGACCTTAGCAAGACATCAATGCTTATTGGAACAAGCATTTTATTTGTGTACCAAATCCTCTAGAAAGCATTGTACTATCATAGAAGGTCTGAGAGGTTCGAATTTAATCAGAATAGAGAGAAGATTCCGAAGTTGGTAAATCTGACGCATCTTCTCTCTTTTCAACACAAATTAAGAATTGCGCGAGCACACCTTTCCTGTGGTACCACTGCTCACCTTTCCGGGCATCTGGATGACCACAAGGTTTTACAGTTAGATTAATGCATTGTTCTATCACACGTTCTCCAGGAAGTCGACGAACAAATTTTCTGCGTTTATCTCCTAAAATATCAATTTGTTTTCATCACTAAAACGCACTTTATACCACTGTTCTAACGACCAATTCTCATGTTCTTTAGCCCGTTGTAATCTTTAAATTTTAATTTGTTTTCTTAAGGGTGTTTTTCTAGCTGAGAGCATCTCTTTAAACTGTGTTCTGGAAGTCGGCGTTTCACTGTAGTAATAGATACGGCTGTTTCGCGAGTGGAGTTAATTTGTTCTCGAGTTTCTGAATCTGTGAGTGTTCGTTGTTGTTTGCTCGTGCAAAACCATAAGTTTATCTTCGTTGTTTGAAGTTACTCGTGGTCTTCCAGAACGTTGGGGATTAGAATTTGACTGAGTCTTGTTGAAACGTTCAAAAGTGTGAGCAGCAGTAGATTAATATATTTTTACTCGTTTTGTGATCTGTCAGGTAGAAAATTCTAAATTGTATAATTCAACAATTAGTGCATGTCTGTCATTTCTAATTCCGCTTATTTTGGCCGTACCTATAAAATGGTTAATAGAAACGATGAATAAATTGGTATTTTTTCACTTAAAGCCAGAATCTCTCCACTGATGGGTACTTACAGCTACACTGTTCAGTGAAAGGCACAAATAACAGAATATTAATACTCAAAAGTATAATTTCAAGTTGTTTCTTATTGTCAATGGCACTTTACTTTGTATATAAACAAACATTCATGTAGTTATTCACACCAGTTAAAAATAGTTTTAAATTCATTTTTGACTGATATAAGGAATTTTACTGTTGCCAGATTTAAAAGAACATATAATGAATTAATTATAATTTGCATATAACATTAAAACAGATTTTTAGTAAAATCATTAACATTCTAATTATTATTAATAAATTTACATCATTTGAGAGGGTGATGCAATACTTTTGGCCGGTAGTGTAGTTTCAATCGAGTATATAATAATTGCCGTCCTGACTGTGTGTACTCTTAATTTCTGAGTAAATTTTGTACCTGAAAACAGAATGTGTACGATAGGCGGTGTTTGCTAGAACCCACTTACCTTAATATCCAGACAGGCTATGATCCAACATACAATAAGCGCCTGGAAGCTAAGGACGTTGCTCATAGCAATAGAGTATTGTGCTAGTATCTAGGTTCATATGCAGTAATTGTCTATGGAATTAGAAGTAATTATTTCGGAAGGAAACTCGGTAAATGGATTATGTATGAAATTCTTTACTATTTCTAAGTTACATGATAAATGACTGAGATAGGCCACGAAAGCAAGACCCAACCTAATTTATCCACTAATTAACTTATAACAACAACCTCATTAACTAGAAATATGATCAGTACCAAGCACGTAAACAGTTTCCAACTCACCTAACATTCAGTTGATAGAAGACAGTCAAAAAACAGATGTAATTGTTTGTATTTGATCTATTATACAATGTTCGTGTGCAGATCAGAACGAAGTCACTGGAAATTCATGATGTTTCAACTTCTAACTTCAGTATTGAATGCTACAGAGCTGAGTCTGGTCAGCTGCACCAAGTATAATTGTAGATAAGCTGTTCAGTTCGTAACCATGACAATAGCAACGACAACAATCACAATGTACAACCATAACAAAGTATCAAATGTCTTGTTTTTATATCAAACTCGATTTTGATGTTCCAGGCATAGTTCTCTTCTCTGGGAGGTGTGTCCTCACAGAGCACCAATCACAATCGATTCGACCTTTGTACGCTGATGCTTCTCGCACTTCGTCCAGCTGACCAAGATGGACTATAGAATGTCTACACAGCTGAACTTTGTATTGCTAGCCTAAGTTGATCTTTGACCAGCCACGTAAGCTTGTACTTTGAGTACTGAGTATGAAATTCTCAACATTCTGATCTGTCAATGAAATATGATATTGTCTGCATTTGTCTCCTTAATTCATGAATGAAATTCTAAATACAAATCTTTGTTGGAACTGAATTACCTTTAACTAACAATAACAACATAGAATGAATAAAATACGAAGTATCTGTTCGTGCCCTGTTCCTTAAAGTTAACAGATTTATATTTATTAGATTTTTACATATTTAATTATGTTGCATTATATGCTACCCGACATAATGGAAACAAGTAAACGTAGAGGGAGTAATAATGCACTGAATAAAGTTTGCTATGTTATATTGCTATATAGGAATATGGTATTACAGAGTAGTACTACATATTTCACTAAGTTTTGATTTTTTTGCTGTATGCCAAGTTTGATCTCCAATTTGCCTTGTCTACCAAGAAAAGTCACTGGTCTACCAGACTACTTTCGACTCACCTCATGGTCGAAAATCTCATAAGGCTAAAAAAAAAACTTTTTAAAATCATACTTTTCTTGAACAATTCGTGCCGGTCGGGTTTCCGAGCGGTCTGGGGCGGTAGGCCTTCGGCTCGAAGATCCCGGGTTCGAGTCCCGCCAGGGGCATGGGTGTGAATTTTAACAGCTAAAGGGTGAATCGTGACGGGTCTACGTCCAAAGTTACTAGACTGGCCCCCCAAAAAATAACGCTTTTACCGAAGTTGAAAAATTCGTACTAAAAAATAAAAATTGTGTTTATGCATGAATAACTAGAAAAGCATGAAGTGTGCGCTCTCATATACAGTCACTTTATAAATTCTTGAACTGAAGCGTCCTATGCTTTTCTCTTTAACCATGCGTAAACAAATTATTAATTTTTTTTTACTTTTTAGTACAAATTGTTTAAGAAAAGTATGTCTTTAAAAATTCTTTTTATTATTTTTTTTCGAGTTATTTCGGTGTTTGGATACTTTTTCCCAAGCTAATGTGTTGTGACACAAATCCTTAAGTCTTCTGCAACCAGCAAAATCCTAGATCGTTGCTGGGTAGTATTTATTTTAGAATAAAGAAGTCGATATTAAAAATATTAAAATATGGTTTTAAAATATATAAATATATAGGCAAATATGCAAGTAACTATGGAATATTGTATTTTCACCCAACTTACGTCGCTGTGCAAATTTTCCTCATTGTATGACGTCGGCAAACGATCTAAATTAACGTTACAAGATTTGAAGACACCACGAACCATTGTGAAGTAAAGAAAACAATGTGATACTATAAACAGTGAAAAATAATAATAAATTGAACGTAAACATTCTGTACATTCAACACTTGTTCACAGCATGTAATGTCAGAGAAGAAACAGACGTATTTAAAAATGATACTATTACGTTGCTAATTACATGAGGAGATGTTATTCGGGAGATGGCATTAATCAGAAGTAATTACGCCACCCATATGAAATGTGAGAACCCCCTTCGAGTTGGTGGATAGAATAAATTTGCGGTTTTCATTGTCAAAAAGAAAGTAATGCCTTTGGATGAGGAGAAAGAAAGAATTATGACGTTACATGTTCAAAATGAACACTCGGCTGATTAGAATTCTTTCTCTTCCTCTTTTTTTTCCTGGCTCGTTCTCCATGTCTTAGAGGTAATTTTTTCCCCTCTAGATAAAGAAAAAAAGCCACACATCTCCCGGGGTGCTTCACAGGAAATTCAGAACATTTTCTCACTCCCCTTCGAGTTATTAACATTGATGAAAAATAACGTTTGTGGGAATGAGAAATGATTCAAAGATTATGAAAGTTTTTTTTTTTCCTCTACCCTATTCGTTTCTTCTTCTTCCGAAATTTATCGTCGCCATTTTGAGGAAAGATTTGGAAGAACACTGCTACATGTTTTTATGACATAAAGTAACGGATAGATATGGAGGTTTCACAGATTATGAACAGTAAATTGGTGTAGAAGAATTGATTTCGCATGTATGTATTCAAAGCTTCCAAGTCATTGTTTAAGGAAGAACACATTTTTTTTGCACATATCTCCTACAATGTTTTAATTAAATATCTCACTAACGCTGTAACAGACGTTTTACAAAACTGTTACTAGATTGGTAAAATCCAATTAAGATGATGGAACTTCGGTTGACTATTGCCTTGCTCAACGTCTACTATTTTGAGATAATAACAGGAGAACGAATAGATTCGTCATTAATGTAAATAACATTTTATGGTCGCTGCTAGTCAAATAATATAATTCTCTCTACATCTTTTTCTTGGTGGTGAAAAATTTATTATTTATTCCCAGAAGCTGCGTCTTGCTGAACGTCACCGTTAAATAGACAATTGAAAGTGCGAATCCGTGATATTGAATTTTAATTTATTTTAAGGCATCTTAGGCTCAGGCTGGAATAGGGTGCGGGAAAGGATGTTCGAAGGTAAACGGCCAGGACCAATATTTTTAGGCACTATCGAAGCCTTTGCCTGGTATGATTGAGGAAAAACTCTGGAAAATCCTCAATCATTATAGTCAACCGGCTGGGATCGATTCTAGTACCTCCCGAAGGCGAAGCCAAGGCTCTAACATTGAGCCCGAATCCGTGATAACCGGAACGTAATAGGAATTTAGACTTCCTAATGCCAACAAAATATTGATCAATTGTGACAGCTTGACTTCGATGAACGCTGATTGTGTAGCCGATATTCTAAAGGATCTGCTTTCACAGTCATGATAATCAATATGTTCTGAAGGATATGGGTTACTGTAATTATTTACTGTTAAAATGTTTCGGAAAGCTCCTTCATATATACAGTAATTTCTTTTAGATAAATGGTACTAATTGCAGTAATCTTGGAAAAACGCCAACATATTTCTTTTGTGGTACTGAATTCTCTCAATTTCCACTATGTGTGATATTCGCACACGCGCAAAAAAAAAGGGTTTCCTAGCGTAACTGAACATGTAATTCTGATGAAGTGTTTGCTGCTACCATGGGAGATATTCTCAGTAAACGGAAATCGTAATCTTTAATCAACAAATATAAGATGTGATTAAAATGGAGTAGTTCATAGGAGTAACTCTGTTTATATTTTAGGGCTTCGAGGGACATATTTCTGACTAGTTATTCTGTTTTCATCTAATGCTTTATCATTGGCAGTTTAGTCCTGTCAGTAAGATCCTAGACTTCAAACTGAAACACCCGTGTTCAAATCTCGCTTGAGACTTCTATTTTTTTGCTCCCCCTGCTTTCCTGAAAATTGAGTGATAACTGTTTTTACACGAAAGTGATTGGAAAATTCCAGACAACTATGGTTGCCTAACTTCTTCCAGAAATGTTTCGAAATTTTTTAACAGTGTTGGCATAACTTTATTATAGACAGTTTTTCTAGTGTAGTCATCGAACGTATCCAAACATGCAGTGCGATGTGCATTTGCAAACAATTTCAATAATGTTCTTGTAAGATTTCAGTTGTCCAGGCTTTTGACCGTCAACGAATTGTATCTGAAAATGAATAGCAGGTAGCGCCGCTCATATCAGAAATTCTATCTTTCGATTACGTATTTATAAACAAAATAACAAACTCGTATATTCTAGAATCGTTCAAAACAGATCGACTGAAAGAGCCGGGAGCACTTATAGTGTTGTTATCACGTGTCGAGGCATTCATGATTACCTTTGTTTGTTACTGTTTCCAGCACCCTCTGTGATTAGACTATGGTATCAATGGGAGAATTGAGATTGAGTCCATGACTAGAAGCTTTAACAGAAAGTCATGATCATTTCTGAAGCTCTTACGATGATAGCAACACCATTTTTCTTGTTAGTCACTAACCAGTACATTAGTAAGAAGTGACAGTGATACAATACTGTACCTAGAAATAGTTAGCATGGGAAATCCAAATTCGGAGTACTTTCCTATCGTCCCTTATAAACACGTTCCCATTATTTCCGTCTGGCACTACAATTTTTCACTATACGTTTATAGAAATTCAGATTGGTACATGTAGAGTGTATTTTGTTGTATTTCTTATCAAAATGTTGCACCATCTAAAAGAAGTTAATGAGCACACCAACCGAAATACATTAAATTTGGCAACACTGTTATGGAGTTGTAGTTTCAATTAGCCAGTTTTCATGTTGAATTTATTTTTCTCAAACCCCCTTTAGATTAACTTAATGAAGGAATTCCAATCACACTTTGAAAGGAACCAGAGAAGCAAAACAAAGTAGTTCGGGGTGGAGAAGTTGAGATGTGCTGGGAGTAATGCCAAGAGCCGTTGCATTGGCGTGTCAAATAAGACAACATCCATGGACATTTCTGCCTTTCTCTTTCTCTCTCTCTCTCTCTCTTTCTCTTTTCTCTACAGAGAAAGTCCCTTCGAAAGAGCAGAGTGGGAGAATTTGGGCGTGAGAGGAGAGGAAAACTAATGGACAGAGCGGGCACTCCTGTCGCTCTGCATTCACTTCGTTTGGCACTGGCGATGGATACGTCCGCACAGATTTATCAACGCGGAGCCATTCTCTTCTCTTTTGTTTGTGATGAGGTGCTGAAGAAAATCTACTCTCTCATTTCCTCCAACCAACGGCTGAGACTGACAACCAGATGCAACAAATAGAAAAGCAGAAAAGAAAAGAAAATCGAAAAACAAAGTAAATTGTCTGCTTTCACCAACAAAAATAAAAAGACTCACAATAGTATAAAAAGACTCAATAAATCTCTCTTTGTGTGGCCTTTGTTACTTCAAGTTTTTTGAATTGAAACAAAAATTATTTTGTATGTTTCATTAATAGTTACAGTTCAAAAGACTTTGTGGAAGATATAAATACAGGAAAACAAGAAACAGTATCTGTAAAAAATGTAAAAGCAAAATTGAAAATTATAATTTTCCTGGCCGTTTAGGAAATAGATTTATTTCACAATTTGAGTAACCACTTTGTTATTTATCCACAAAACGTTTTATTTAGCAAAGCGATAAGCTGCTAAAGTACATTTCAGTTGTAGCCGTTCTTAAAGACATTGCAAACTATAAATAAAAAGCAAAACACCTTATTCCTCAATTTTTTGCTGATGTTATCTGCTACATGCCAAATTAAACCAAAGGTACAACACGGTAAAGAGCAAATAAATTTTGAACTCGAAAATAGAGCTGACTATGATCGAGTAACAATCTTCTGTAAACAGTCCAAATATCAATATCCAACAGATGTGCCAGAAGAGAACCACCCAGCTAAACTCGTAATAAGAAAACTGTCCTTTGGTACGAAACCACAAAAAACAAAACAGGAATTAATAGATGAATTTTCCTGTCATATCCGTCGCAAAGATGCACAAACGCGACAAAGAGACACGAAAAAATGTTGACCTCCCCTTTTTCTTGGTCACACTACAGACACTTGCGAAACATATACAACCTAGAATTCCTTCTATATTACAAAATCAAGATTTAACCTTAGAAACGTAAAGAATACATAAACCCAGTGCTTTAATTGTCAATGTCTGGGCCATACGCGACAGACATGCTGGGTACTTCTACCTTGGTTAAAATGAACTGATTTTCAACTAACCAAGAATTTTAGTCAAATATATCAATATGTAGGAAACCACCCTGCCAAATATAGTTGTTGTGAAATCTTCCAACAATTCAAAGCTAACAGAACAGTAAACAACGCAATGATGCTAGCAGCATTGGCAGAGAACAACCACCAAATCCTTCAAACAGTCAGAATCCACAGCAAAAATTAGCTGAAAAGTCATATGCCACATCAGTTAATAATGACAATAAAAATAGACAAAATTCAAACATCTCTGTCAAAGATCCCCAGAAAAACAACTTCAAATACAACTTTAAGATCGGAACATCCCTTACAGACATGCTCCAAATAATAAAAAATTCCAGTTTGGTTTAGGTTACAGTTCCGGTACCTTTGATACCTACAATAACAGGTACAAAAAGTCCTGGAAAAAACAAAACAGGTTTTGACAAAATAGAAAAAGATAAAGATAGAATTTCGAAGGTAGTCACATGCATTGAAGTATTTATGCGCATATTTGATGGTACAAAAGAAAACCACTCCCCAAAGACAACTTAGACTCATGATCTGAAATACAGGTGGTATCGAAGCACAACAGCATATTTTGAAACAAGAAGGCCATATCTACGTAGCGCTCATCGACGAAACACACCTTAAACCTAACCAAAAATATAGAAATTTAGCAATTATTCCGTACAGACAGACCTGGATTAATAAAGAGTATAGCAGTAATAGCAAAACAACTTATTTCCTACTCCAGCTCTCACCATTACAATCAACAAAAGCAACTCGCATAAAGATTCTTACAGCTACCTCGTCAATAATCTTAATCGCGGCCTATAAACAAACTAATGGGAAATTCGCACCTAATGTCTTACATGAATTTAGACGGTTAGGAGACAAAACCGTAATTACAGGAGACCTCAACGCAAACAACCTCAGTTGGAACTCTAGAGCTAATAACCAAGCTGACAGTGGCCTCTACGCAGCCCTAACAAATATAGATTTCTCAATCACAGCACCAAAGCAACCAACGCATTGCCCGAGAAATGGCAACCGTCCCGATGTCCTAGACGTTACCTTCTTCCACGGTATTGTAATATCTGATGGATCGCACTGAATCAATGATTTTACTCTGATCACAACCCGATCTTATTTATCCAACACCTGAATAAACCATCCAACCAAAAACTTCCCGAATATACAATAATTATCTGGAACACACCCCGTCAACTACTTCCTAAGCTCATATACACTACGCACCATAGAATATATAGAAAGGCTATTGACTGTTACATCTGCAATCTAATCAGAAACCGTCCTCAGCACAACCATATCAGCACAATCACCAAAAGACAAGAGACCAGAAGAACTACTGACTTAACTCTTAATATCACTTTAAATGAGATGGTTCTACGTGTACACGCTTGCACTCAACTTGACGGTTATTCTAATGGTTGCTGAGAAGAACAACATTGAACATTGATAACCCACTCCACATGCATCCTCCAAGTTTAAACATTGCATCTTGTATTGACGTAATACCTCGTTAGGCTAACGTATTGTTCAAGTTTAATTTGCTTGCATCACTCCTTCTTGGTGCTAGGATTTTAGTTCCTCAACAAACCTGTCATCCGAACGTTCACGGCTACAAAAAGATTCTTCAACATGATATCGCTGGTTGTGTGAAATTATAATCGCAGCTAAACGCGTCCACATAACCTCATATGGTTTCAAGAGCACTGTGGCCTGGACCCTAGATGCCTAAAGGCCAAAAATAAGATCCAAATTCAAGCGCATTGCAGACATTTCTCTAGCTACATTTAAGCTTATCGACCTTGGAGAGAGTAAAGCCTCTGATAGAAATATGCTTAGTATCGCTGTCCCATAATATCACGCATGCAAAATATTCTGCTGCGTGCTCAACACAAATTTAAGAACCACTGCCTTTGACAAAAAGCCTGTGTTATCATGGCAGTAACTTGAAAGTTTTTCTAAGATATTAAGTACATAAGTTTCCTTATTTCATTATTGAAATTCAAACCAAATACTATTAAACGGCCAATATTTGCCAATATTATGTTGAAAATGACTCAAACAATTTTTATGATATTGCGTTTCCAATCGTTTTCCGATGCGCAGAAAACGATTTAGCTAGGTCTCACCTTCTAGAGAATCATTTTAGTGGGTTAAAACCGGGTGTAAATTAAGTTCTGTTATGAAAAATATGCAACGGGATGGGCAGTATCAGCACTATGGCTTAAGCCCGTCCCGACGTACATAAGAGCCCATGAAGACCAAGAACCTATGGCATCACATCTTGAAAATTTCCAGTTTGGTTTAGGTGACAGTTCTGGCACCTTTGATACCTACAATAACAGTTTCTCATTTATAATATCAAGTCATTTAAGGTTGCTATAAGAAGATTCGTTTACATTGAAAGTGAAAGAAGGATGTTTGAAACATATCCTAAGACAATCAGTTACGACTAAAGTTTCTCCATTGTTGGACAGATATATCATCATGTATAGATCAACGAGAAATGCTACCACTCTATCTAAATAACGTAGAGTAAGGGTTGGATTGATTTTCAAAGGCCTCACGCGGGAAACAAAAGGGCTCACCTACTGGTAACGAAAGGATCCTCGTGGTAGTGGACGTTATGGCACGTGGTCTCCTTCCAAAAATACCTTTCAAGGGCCCTTCATGGTAGTGAATCCCAAAAAGTAATTACAAGGGACCTTAGAATACTGCTCAAGACTTAAATTCAAAACATTAAGTAAAT
>JAGDQP010012950.1:0-49008 GCA_022664845.1 Lepisma saccharinum | reverse complement strand
GTGTGTGTGTGTGTGTGTGTGTGTGTGTGTGTGTGACTTTTCCAACGTATTTCATTTAAGCAGAGCATTTCTTAAAGTAGAAAATGTAATAGTCCTTATTCTCTTGTATCTCTTATAACCATCGAAATCCAAAATATAGTTGCGCCGTGATCCGATTACAGATTAATTAAGAACTTGGAGTATCTTAGGTTGCGACGGGTTCTTTCGAAGCTTGACTTGAATCCTACACCTAATAAAAATGTGCCCCAGTCTGCTCTCCGCAGTGTGGGCTACAAGCATTAAACTATATACTCGTAGAGCCTATGATTATGAACACTACTGCGGTGCTTTTCAGCGACCTTGGTAGCATTATAATCAATGTCTAACAAACGAATTAAAGAGAACTTGATAATATCAAAATATAGGTATTTATTGAGAGGGTTAAAACATAACAAAATATATCTATACATGTACCTCCAGTCTCGTGAAACCCAAACTAGCTTTTTACATACCTGGCTTCACTAAACAAAAGCGACTAAATCTGGTTTCATTATCATTATATACAAAATCCTTTACTTAGCATTATTACAATTATCAATTTAACTTCTTGTATTCTTGCGCCAATATTACAAATGAAAACGAATAATTTAATATTCTAAAAACTCCATTTTGACTATCAAATCATCACTTTAGTTGAGCTTCCATCTACCGAGCTACTCTTGAAACATGCACAATGTATCTGATTAATCAGCAACCCGCAAAACATCAAATCATCCTTTTAAAACTCTTTTTATCAGCGAATTAAACATAAATTCCATAAAATATTAAATAAATATTTCCAACAAATATAATGTCAATAATTTGGTTTATACATTAACTATACAGAATAGCAAAAAGAATAAAAGGTAATATTCCTTTAAAATGAAAAATAAAAAAAAACTGGTCTTATTTCGATCCAGGATCCACAAGCACACTGGTCAGACGCTCTTGCCACTTAGCTACGAAGGCAGTTGGTGTTTGTTTTTCCGAGTGATATTCATAGCTAGGATTTTACTGCGCAGGAGGTTAATGATTAACATCTTATAGATTTTACTACGAGGAATGTCTGCAGAAAAAAAGGAGAGATACGTTCGCTACTGTGTAAAGATTTATACCCAACTTAATTCTGCCAATATAATAATGTCGTTCTCGATCCACCAGTCAACTGTTTACTGTTCACAGTGTAAAAACAACATAAACACTGAAAATTGTAGGTCGTTGAGTGACAAGCAATTAACTTTACTCCTGTTATTGGATTCAAACAAGGCTTAACCTTCATCCACAAAAGTACGTAACCTCAAAACGGCCAGTTTAGTTTACACTTCAATCAGAAAATGACCGAATTTTAAGCGTAAAATAAGTTGAACGTTCACCGACAAAACAGTTTGACCAGTTTCAGCCAATTTTCAGTTAAAGTTAAGCAATTACAAAGAAAATGTTAAACTTTAAAATGGAGTTAAGGTTAACAATCTTTCCACTAAAGGGCTTACACTATATTCACATGTAATAGTAAATACTACAAAACGCTAATTTTCGATATTGTTTCTAGATAAAGCGGAGTAACTTTCATCCATTTCGTGTTTCCACTTCTTACAGTGTACGTTTATTGTTAAACAATATTTCAACAAAAAAGTCAATGCATTGATCAGACATTAATACAACATGAATTCAATACGTTATTTTCAACAATTGTATATATCAGGTGTATGCATAAGTAATTTCCGGTTTACCTAAGAGATGGCGCCAGCGGAAAGTACGCAGCATATTCATTTGACACATACGTCATTTTGTTCGTCTGACATTAAACTACAAACACACACAAGTTGAGTACGCCAAACACTAGCGTCATTGTTTTATCGTTCAGTGATCATGGCGAAGTTTGTGCCTGAAAAAGTACATTTGCGGCACGCATTGCTTTTCTTATTTAATCAAAAAAAAAAAAAAAAAGGCTGTTGAAAGTCATCGTGTGTTGGTAGAAACATATGGTGAACACGCTCCATCGGTTAGAACATGTGAGACATGGTTTCGACAATTTAAAAGTGGTGATTTCAATGTGAAAGACAGTGCGCGCTCTGGTAGACCACAAAAGTGCGAAAACGAGCAATTGCAGGTGTTATTGGAGGATGACCCAACTCAAACTCAACAGCAATTGGCAAAAGCATTAAATGTGTCACAAGAAACAATCAGCAGACGTTTACGAGCAATGGGGAAGATCAATAAACTGGGTAAATGGGTCCCACACGATATGAATGAATCAAATGGAAAATCGCAAAGTCACTTGTGAAATGCTGCTTGAACTACACGAAAGAAAATCCTTTTTGTATCGAATTGTGACGGGTGAGGAAAAATGGATTTATTTTGAAAACCCGAAGCGGAAAACATAGTGGCTTTCACCTGGCGAAGCCGGTCCTTCAACACCAACACCAAATAGCTTCTGCAAGAAGACCATGCTTTGTGTTTGGTGGGACCAGAGCGGTATTGTGTATTCTGAACTCTTGAAGCCCGGAGAAACCGTTAATGCACAACGCTATCGCCAACAAATGATTAATTTAAATCACGCATTGATCGAAAGACGACCGAAATGGGCCCGAAGACATGGCAAAGTGATTGTGTTACACGACAACGCGCCGTCTCACACAGCAAAACCAGTGAAAGACACCTTGAAATCGCTTGGATGGGACATCCTTCCGCACCCGCCGTACTCCCCAGACCTGGAGCCATCTGACTATCACCTCTTCACATCAATGGGGCACGCGCTCGCAGAGCAGCACTTCAGCAATTTCGAAGACGTTTGAAAATGACTCGACGAATGGTTTGCCGCAAAAGACAAGCAGTTTTTCTGTTATGGTATGCATCAATGACCTGAAAGATGAGCGAAATGTGTAGAAGCCGATGGTCAATATTTTGAATAAAACAAAATTAATTTCCCTTGAAAATTACGTGTTTTCTTTTCCACAGAAACCGGCAAAAACTTATGTATACACCTGGTATTTTGTTTAATGTGTTACTAATGTCATGTCAAAAAATATATAATTAGAAACTTATTGAATGACAAAAACTAATGTTTATGTTCTCATGTGCACGTTGAAAACATTAAATTTTAAATTATATTTCAACGAAGATAGAATTTCTTTGCCAGGGCGTAAATGTGACGTGTTTTTAACATTGTTTTATACTATGTTATACATTTAGTTTCACATGTGTATTTCTAATTTAATTGCTTAAACATTATAATTCAGAGCAAATACAATGAAATTAACTACATTTTTCATGTTCTCATTTGAATGTTGAAAACAGATTGAATTTAAAACTATATTTCAACGATATATTTCAATGGTTGGATAATTTACTGTTGAAAATGTAACACCGTATATGATGATAAAGTCAACGGATAAAATGAAGCTAAATATGTGTATAATAATGGACAGCATTTATAGTGTGTTTTGGCCAACTGAACCAGTTTCTTCTTCGTTTCTTCTCAACCATTATTCAACGTTCAATAAACCGTTGAACAGGCGGACATTTCGGTACATTTCCAACGTTTCGGTACTAACGTTTAATCTACGGGCTACGTTTATGTGCTACTGGTGAATTATCAATTTTTCTATAAAACATACAATGTCATAGTCGAGTATACATCCAGGAAGAACATGCTAAAATGTACAAAACTATATACGGAAGGGCTGGGCGAGCGGTGCTATCCCCGGACCCCCAAGGATCAGGGGCCCCCTCTGCACAGAGAGACGAAATGAAACGAAAATAACTTGGAGAAAATTGCAAAATTCAAATTTAAAAAATAAACTCGAAAACCATCCCATGATGTACTTAAATGTCTAATAGACACAAAATTACTTCGTTTCAAATCCAGAAACGCGTAATCTTTAATGCATGTGCGCTCAAAATTGACCGTGTTTTTAAATTAGGAATGCGGTTATGTACATTCTCTATCTGCATCTGTCATTGAGACAAATAGTTTATGCAAAAGATTGTAGTTTTGCTAGTTCGGTTACAATGCAATCATATCTTTAATGTAGTTGAGAGCTGTATCCTAACGTTTTTCTAATATATGTACATCGAAAAACTAATGTAAAATTTTGGACGATTTTCCCAAATTAAACGAGACACACAAAACAACCAAGCGAGGCCAAGCTCTGATTTTTTGTTAAAATAAATACTTTTTAGACTAAAATACGTTGAGAGCATCCAACATTTAGCTGTCACTAGTTGCAACCTTCTGCGTAAAACCTCCCCAAACGTGAGAAAACGCGTTGAGCGCGTAAATACTTGCCGATGATGCGTATAGAATCCGTACCTTTTGTTAATGAAAGTTAGCGGAGAAGTGAAGGACTGGTTGCCAGTAGTAACGAAGTTGTGGAGTGGGAGCTGATGTGCAAGAGTGATGGATTAGACTCATTGAGGCATTAAAGTGCATTAGTACATGAGTTCTTATCTCCAAAAGGAATATAAATATTTCAGAGCTCTTGTTAACAAATTGGAAACTTTTCTTCGGTTTACTAATGGGGAACGTGTCTGATAATTACTACAAAAAGTACGAATGATGTACTTTCCTAGTTGGACGCGCACAACATACCTTAAATACCTCAAATACAGAAGGTACAAGTCGGGCATCCATTTCCAAACGGGTCCTTCTAAAAAAAAATGATATATTGGCGTTGTTGAGTTTGTTTTATCACTTTTAAATACACTAGTCAGATTTTACGACTCCGAAATCTTCAAATTAACTTGACTTTCATAAGAAATTAAGGATAGAGATATAATTAACAGTAATATTTGTATATAATTTTATCTTTTCAATATTATTTTCCAAAAGTAAAATATTGATATTATCTTCTCCAACTATTTCTAAGATATTGATACTTGCAAATGTTCCCTAACGTTTAAACATTATAAGTGTATAATAAGTGTTTTGTCATTTTCCTAAAATTTATAGTACATGGACAAGGATCCGTTTGGAAATGAACGCCTGAAAAGATAATTGAAAGTCTCTGTGTTTTTTTTACATATAAGTAATTTACAAATTCCACATTTTTTGGCGTTCTTTGAAATACGTTTCTTTCACGTTATCAATAGTGTTGACAATTATTTTATACAATGCTTAGAAATTACATTGCTTCAATAACAAGCAAGCACGACTTGATATCATCAACAGTATTTGTTTTGTACTTGGGGAGACCTCATTAACCCATTTCATTTACCTCACGATAGCCGAACTTATGAATTAATCTCCTGTAATATAAGAAACACGTTACTTTAGCGCTAACGTCAAGATGAAACATACTATATATCCCTATACTACGTGAATGTGAAGCAGATAGCACACCTATAAGCGCGACCAAGATTCAAACAACATGTCGTCAGCGTTCACACGGTAAATTCATTTCGGCGTGTTTTTTGGGTTTTCGTCCCACTGTAGGCCGGTCGTGAACACAAGTGAATAATCGCTTATTAAAATATATCAGTAGAGCACCTTGAAGATGGTCGGTATCGTAATAACTATACCCCCTCAGGACTCTTACTTGTGCCCTGAGAGAAAAATTGCTGAATTTTAGTCTAGATAATCCGTAGAGGCGAAATTTAGCAAGATTCTGCATCACACACAAGATTTTCTATACCAGGCTACGTACAGGTTTGTTGCTCAACCATGACCAATCTGTACAGCCGCTAATAGACGGAAAATCATGTCTACCCCTCGTTAGCACTTGCAGGATACAGAAAATCCTTTTAACGCAATTTCAAATAGTTTTGTACGGATACTACACAGTCCCACTCCTGTGTACGATCCTTACGATCTGTACGATCCCAAAGACTACAAACTACGTAAACGGATTTTCCTTCTGCGTAGTAAAAACTAACTGTAGACTGGTTGGTGATGGCGCATACTGGCAAAATAACGATTTGTGATGCTGGCCACCGAGTAAATAAAGTGAAAATAGGAGTCTATTGGCGGAGGTCTGTCGGCAAGTATTTTGTGCACTGAAGTGAAGAAGTGAACTAAGCAGAATGTGCCTCTCTGATATTTTAAAGAGGTTTGGATTTTGTTGTATAATTAAGACATTTGAAGGTAAGTTTGTTTGTTTGTTTTGTATACATTTGGATTCTGCAAAACAACTTTTCGTATTTATTTTTACGATCTGTGGCATGTGCTATGTAATTCAGTATGGTGTGGAGTTGGTTAAAGACAATTTGGGGTGGATTTTCTAGATCACCACAGACAATCCGGAGCACAACCTAGAAATTCTAGACCACGATGTGTAATATAGTCAAAATAGTCTAGATCACTGTACAGGCAATCAAGTGCATAACCCAGAAATTCTAGAAAAGGGTTTATAGAAGTCGAAGGCGTGACCTAGGAAATCTACAGCAATATTCCGAAAATACGGAACAACCGCTAGAAATTCTAGAATACCGTTCAAAATGTCCAAGGTGTAGTGCAGAAAATCTAGACCACCGTCAAGAAAACCAAGAGTACTGACAAGAAATTCTAGACGACCGTTTAAAATATCAAAGGTACAGTCTAGAAAATCTGTACAGGTACGTCTGTGCTATCCTTGCTACCTTGGTTCTGTTCCTTCCAACACAGTACAGAAAATCTTGAGCCCCAACACAGAATGCAGTCCTACTGCCGTGGCATGTGCAGCGCCAGGAAAGCCGCCTGTAACTGGAATCTACAATTTTTCCTTCTAAATGCAGTCAATTTCTCTCTCAGTGTGTGCTTGTCTGTAATCGGATGGTTGAAAAGTATGACTTTCCAAAATATCAATATTCATGATCATACATAGGTTATAGCGAGTGAACGAGACGTTCTCCGTCCTGGCTAGTAAGTCCCCCACGAACCCATCCCCCTAGTTTCCCACGGGCCTGGGAATAATGGAAAAGTAGGATATTACTGCTAATAATGGCAATTTGCGCTCACGATTGTGTTCGCGAAAAGGCCTCAATCAAGTTTCTTTTTGCCCGGGCCCCAGCTTGCCGTAGCCGCCACTGGTACTAAGGTCAATTTTAGGAATAAAGTGACAGTGCAATTTACCTCCGAGATACACTGTCTCGAACAAGATAATAATGATTGATAATATAGTTGTTATTGGCATTATTAACAAACAGGTGAACTTCTAAGGACATATCGTACAGTTTTTTACCTCCACAGAACTTTCAACCGTGAGTTCTCGTACACAAAGCCACCGTACTAACCCTTCGGATGTTCGTGATTTGAATCTTCGAAAGTAGACTAATAAAATGTTACCATAAATAGGTTGATACAGTTTATTCATTTCCGCTCATTTTAATTTTAAAACTATATTCCAATCAAGTATCACACAAAATTCAAAATAAATTTATAATCGCAAAAGTCACATATCTTGTAGAATTATACCCCCACTAGCGCACAAACGTGTTTTCAACGTTCATTTTTGGTTCATTTCGTTGTTTAACCGTTATCGGTTGACGGAAAGTACGTTTGAATTTAAACCACATTTCAACAAAAAATTGATAGCGTTCATAAGACGCTAACATGACGTGTATTCAACTTTTACTTTCAACTATGATATAGATTTCATTTCCTGCAATTGTTTCTAATTTAATTAAAATAAATATTACAATTAAAAGCTAACAGAATGCCATTACCTATTATTTTATGTTATCTATTGCGTGTTGAAAACAAGTTGGATTTCAAACTATATTCCAACAAAAAATTGATTTCGTTGATAGGTCATTAATGGGACATGTTTTCAACTAATAAATGATTATATTGGTCATGAAATCACTACTCTGATATGGTTTCTGTTGCATTGTATTACGTTGTATTATGTTGTCCTTTAAATGACTGTAGTGGCCTTGAGTTCCTAAGTGTTGTATATAACTCCCTTGTACGTTACTCCAACAAATTACTCACGTTTAAAACACTTTTTGATTTGTTAACTAGGGATCGCTATCTCAACTCATTGAGAATATTTTCAATTGTGAAAATAAGGGAACAAGATGGCGGCAGCAAACACTTGACAAGTATTGCACTTATTGGAAACTCTTTTCGCTTTCTACGGATGTGCACTAATCACACTGGAACTGAAAACCGAGAACTTCCAATAACACACCGTACAAGAAATTAGTCGGTGCTCTTTCAGGATAACTGCCGATAACTGCAAATACCCACCGAAAGCTTTCTGAAAGATTACGAGATATATCAAGGATCAAAAGTTTGAACAGTGTAGATTAATGACGTGGAACTTCGCCGACTTTTCGATCTCACTACTCGGGCATTTGGTATAGAACTTTGCCCTTTCTTAGAGCACTGTGTTTTGATGCGTTATTATTACAGTGAAATGTGCTTCAAATGAAAACAAGTAAATATATTTCCACTCATAGATTTCGTTTAAACATACTTTTAAAATGTTTAGTTAAAATTATGAAAGTTTGAATACTTACTTCTTTTTCTAGGAGGAGAGACGTTACCGCTTTACTGTTATGGTATAATTTAAATACCAATGATTTTGTCTCTTCGATCTACATACAATAAAATAATAAGAAATGTTTTTACTAGGGTTCGAACTTATACTCTGAAACGTATGAAAGGACGATGAGAAAAGTGATTATTAGGTGTAATCAATACCAACACGTGATCAGAAACATTTATTCTTTTTTTGTCTAAAAGCAAATCAATAGTTTTCGTTGTTTCTTCTTGTCATTCAACGTTACAATGTTTTGCCTGTTTTATCAATTACAACCATCTTCACGAATGCTTCATAGTTGATTTTTCCTGGTCTGATGAAAATTCTTCACTAAGTAGGCGAGCTAAATCCTTCATTTACAATTCAGTGTCACTTAATTGGATCGTCGCTCTTTATTTCGTTGATAACCCCCTGTATTTTGATAAGTTGGAAAGTGACTGGAGAGCTTCTTCTTTGGACGTTACTACCTACAAAGCATTACACTATTAGTCATTGTCAAATCAATGTCCCATGATGGAACATTTCTATCAATAAAGACGCCTCGAATGGAGAGAGAGAGAGAAAAAAACAACAGATGTTGCTAAGTTTTACTTTGTTTCGCTTGGAGAGCTGCCCCCTTCATCTTAACCAAAATCTCCCTGTGGTGTCCATATGCATCCTCCCTCAGCTATAGTTTGCCTCATTTGTTATAACCTACTCTTGGTCATACACCTACATAGAAACTTTCGTTTCTCCAGCTTCAATGGTTTGAAAATCGGGTTTTTGGGCGTCCAATTTGAATCCAAGATTTTCTAAAATGATGTGATTTTTTTTCTAAACTACTCGTCATAATGCATCTTGATGCCAAATAAAATATCTCTAGCTCAAACTGTAGTGTTGGAAAATTGATTTTTGGGTCCGCCATTTTGGATCCAAAACGTCGTCTTTGGATACATTGGGTACCTGCTACTGTTCATGTAGGTTCGAACCAATTTTTTTTTAAAATCTAGCCGTTTAGGCTGTGAATTCTATACAACAGTGGATTTGGCGACCAATTTTGGATCCAAGATGATGAATTTTTCAAAATATCGCATCTTTTTTTTTTCTACTATACCTACTGATGGTAACTTCATCCCAAATATGGTATTTCTAGCTCCTGTAGTTTTTGGCCAGGAAATTTTGACGATCAGTGAGTGTGTCAGTGAGTGAGTGAGTGAGTCAGTCAGTCACTAACCATGGGGCTATATTTTATTTGAATATGGTAAATTCTATTGATATAATTTATTTATGGCCTTTAGGCATCTAAGGCTCCGATCGGGTTAGGATAGGGCAGAGGATGTTGTAAGATCCAGGGCCTAGCTTGTAGATACCATACGACATTTGCCTGAGGAAAAATTCTAAAGAAGAATCCTTTGTTGATGTTGAATTTAATTTTAGCCTTCAGCCAGCGACTTAGGCCCCGATAAGGGAGCGGTCAGAGCGGTAGGTATCTGCCAGACTTCAAAGACTTCAAAGACCAGTTACCTGCCATTAGTTACCAGTCATTACTTTCTATTTTCTCTGTCTGTCTGTCTGATAGTCTGTAACTCTCTTTTTCGTAACCACACATGTCAGTTTGTCTGTATATATATATATATATATATTGTTCATCTCTTCATATTAGCAATGTTCATCAGCGTAAAATTAAAAATAAAACATATATTATTCGAATTCGATCGCTCATTATTGTACAGTGTATAGAATCGTGTAGAATGTTCCTTTCGTTGATTGGTCTGGTATTCATGGATGTACCCAAAATTTTTACGTAAACATGATAAAAGAAAGATAAAAAAAAAGCAGTAACGAGCTCCATTCTTGAACTGGTGGCCCTGCTGGAGACGCGACTATGGTGCCTTCGTGTGATACGGGACATAAAAGCAGAATGTGGCTTCATGTGCAAAAAGGGCCTAAAAGTGACAATGAAACTTAACTTTCCATTCATCTTTTTTTTTTTTAAAGAATAATATTTCACCCACCCTTTTTTCTCTGAACTATATACAAGAGAGCGACAAAAACAAAAATATTACTATTCTAGTTACACATATAATTCCATGCAGAATATATTACATATTGAAACTTTCGTTTATTCTTTTAATTTAAGCCTTATTGGGAACCCAATAAAGACCATTGGCTATTTGCTTTAACCAAAAGTTCACCACCATCCACTCTAGACCCGTTTCAGCTCTGGCACCCATGCTTTTCCTTCTATTTGAATGGCCAGCCGTGATTGGTTGCTCCTTCCATTGAGTGGCTGACAATTCTCCTGTTCCTACACCGGGATTGTACCATTCTACCATCTCCATGGAAACATGTACTTTCCAACAATCTATAAAAGTTATTAGCGAAATATCCTCTCCATAGTTATCATGAAGAACGGCAGTTCTTCGAGTGACGCTGGCAAAGGACACTGTTAGCGGCACTCAGATAGTATACAGTTAGTTTCGGATCTACCGAAGTATAAGTCCAATTTTGATGCTTGAACTTACATTTAAAAGCTCTTTCCAATACTAAGACACAAGAAAAAAATGGGTCGGTTGGATCTCCTTGGGACCCCCTAGGGCGCTTTGAAAAAAATATCAAAATTTCACATTGTTTAGGATAGCACTGACCCCAGACCATATAGGCGACCGAAACTTACTGGATCTTATTCTACGCTTCAATACGTTTCAAACGGTGTATCATGCGTTAAAATCAGTGGAGCCGTTCAAACGTTACGACTTTTTTTAACCGAATCACAAAATTTTCACAAATGATAGAAAGGTATGTCCGTCATTCTGTGTGTGTTTTTGTTTTAGCCCCAAATCGGTGGTACCAGGGTGGTTTTAGGGGTCCATTGCGGGCTCCCAAATGGGGGTAAATCCAAGCGTAGATTTTTGATAGCAGTTACGGTTTTCGAGATATGGAGCAAAATCGATCTTGTATCCTTAAGCCATAGTGACACGTGCCACTTTTTAAATACGAGCCCGTACGGAGCGGGAGAACACTCTCCGCCGCTGCTCCACTCATCTGGGCATGACCCAAAGGAGAAAAATGTAAAGATACACGACTGTACCTAATTTTATCTAACCTCCACGTTCCCATGGTGAGTAATTTAAAATGTACTTTCTGTCAAGAATATAAATGCATGTTTTGCGCGGGATTGCATTATGCCCCTTGTTGCTATGAGAAAAAAAATGCTACAGATTATCGGTTATCCACCTCGTCCTTTAATTGAAACAAACTGTGTATTATAGGCAATAGTCTTCAACAAAATAATTTAACATTTACTTACTTGTTGCAATATACTCAGAATGCTATAAATGGCATTTAGAAGCAGGAAATACTTTTCTTTGTTACAAGACAGGAGTCCTTGTAGACCACCGTCCGTTTCCAATAAATATCTGTTTCCATCACTGCAAGCGCGAAGCCTCGGTAGCCTAATAATTAGCGTTCTTGACTCCGCCACGTGGGTTCGCGGGTTCAAATCTCGGTCGAATGTTTTTTTTAAATAAGAAAATTGTGTAAGTTCGAAAGTTCAAACCCTGAGGAACACAATATTAAATAAAAAGCTTTTAATTCAAATTACTTTATTTTTTAAATCGTGTTATAGTCTTTTTTTCATAGGCAGCCTTACAAATATGGCGAAAGTATTGCCTTTGTAATAAAATTAAGAGAGAGTATCCTTCCGCCATAGTGACACAAAGAAAGTCACTCGCAAAATAGATATAACTTCTTTTGTGAGTAGAATTCTTGCGTCACTCTTCCTTTTACCCCAAACGGGGTTTTATACTATCCTTTACGAAGCCATTTTGAAAATAGATCTCAAGAATTTATAGCAATGACATTGTGTGGCAAATCAGTGCTGCAAAACTGTGTTTTTCTTTCTTTCTTTCTTTCTTTCTTTCTTTTGTGTAGGACAAGCGATAAAAAGCAACAGAAAAATAAACTCATTTTAAGTTATTTAATCGTAATTAAGACATCGTATGCTGCTCCTTTCTAATATATCAATCAGAATGCTCCTCCTCCTGCCGCAATGGTACACATGATCAATTTTTCCATCATCTTCAAGGAGATGTTTAGTCATAGACAAACCCCAATCCGTTTTAACATGGAAACATATTGATTTCCTTTCAATGTTGTTGCATTTCCATGGTTTCAAAAAATTACCATTTTTCGACGCCATCTTGGTAAAAAAATTGCTTTTTCTTCAATAGTGTGTGTGTGTGATATATTGTGTGCTTCCAACCAGTGTACAAGATTACAGCTTCAACTACAGGGTAGGTCATATAATATATTTTCTTTATACGTTGAAATATATAGAGTGTTTAAACATTTTTACTTATTTCTAACTAAAGAATAGTAGTAGTCAAACGCATTGTATCATAGCCTATACGATAACCATTCATTGTCCAAACAGTGCTTTTTTCAAAAGACATGTTGAGTGATTTCTCTGCCTCCCCCCCCTCCAAAAGTTATCTAGCTAGAGAAGCATGTGTTCTACATTGACAGTGATACAGGAAATGAGTTAAATTCAAGTTTCAACATTTGAGGACACATATACGGATCGAATGAAAAGTCTGCCATGGAATATTGTATTGCCATCCAACTTACGACATCGCTGTGCAAAATTTTATCATTGTATATCTTGTCGGGAAGTGAGTTCGACTAACGACTACACATACAGAACGACGAAGAAACTGTAAACAAGAATTAGCCATGGAATATTATTGTATTGTCACCCGACTTACATCACTGTGCAACATTTCGGGTTAAATTAACGTTGCAAGACGCCACGAAGCTTATTGAACGAAAGAAAAATGTTGATAAGTGCTGGATCATTGATCAAGAACCTTTTGGCTATGCAACCAACCACACATCATTGCATACAGTCTCTAGCGGAGAAAACATCGAATCATGATTTTGTATTTAACTTGAAGGCCTTGAGGTTTCTCACACCGGGATGGTGAAGAGGATCTATGTTAAAAGAGCATTTGCGACTGAGGAAGACCCTTACAAACACCTCAGCCAAGATGGT
This sequence comes from Lepisma saccharinum, assembly GCA_022664845.1. NCBI lineage: Eukaryota > Metazoa > Arthropoda > Insecta > Zygentoma > Lepismatidae > Lepisma > Lepisma saccharinum. The sequence continues at coordinate 35,496 of JAGDQP010012950.1, read as the reverse complement.
CGGCGGCCGCTGGGATGGATCCCGGGATCTCTCGAAGACTACTACCTCTTCCACTACACCACATGAAAACTCATATCCAAAAGTGATGTCGTCACTAACATACTATTCAAAGTTGAAATGAAAAAAAAATCCGGAATAGGGAAAGTTTCGGCCAGGGCTTATATGGAAGGTGTCATCCCAGCATTTGACTGGTGCGACTGAGGAATCACACCAGTCATGCCACCCAAAACCTATCGATAGTTAGATCGACTTGAACTTTAAATCTTGCCACTTTCAAACCACCGTGTTTTCAAATACAAGATATGTTGAGCCCCCACAAATGAATGGATAATGCTCGGTGGTTTCGAGCTACATCATGTTTTACTTTATGGCTTTTAGGCATATGCCGACATTTGTCTTTGCGAATGAACATGAGTCAGAACGATAGTGCAAACTGTCATCATTGTATCTTGTCGGGATTGAATCTTGACTACACATATGGAACGAAACAGAAGTATGTAAACATACATTTTGTATGTAACCATGTAATATTATTGTATTGTCACCCGTCGCTGTGCAAAATTTCATCGTTGTAAGAGGTCGGGAATTGAGAGTTTCATTAACTTTGAAGAATATTCTTGGACTACTGACAAATTGCTTTTTTTAATGGTTATTCAATACCTACTTTCCCGGCATTTACCTGGTGGTACTCGAATCGAACGATGCAAATCGAACGAGAAATAAACATAATATTCAAAGTTTTAATTCGTTTATGCATGAATCAAAAGAAAAGCATGGGACGCGCTCCCTTTAGAAATTGAGTTTTCCATACACAAAATTGGTAAAAAAGTTGAAGAAATGTATTATTATGATGCTCGACTTATTTCGGATGCTTTTTCTTAGTTGCCCCTCATGTCGGCCATGAAGGAATATGGTTCAGTTAGCCAAACATATGATTTTTCCAGCAATATAACATTTAACAATATTTTTTTAGGAATCACAACTATACAACAATGCCAGGTATAGTCAACTTAACATAAGAGTATTGTTACCGTAGCACAATTATGGTTATTATTACTATAAATTTTGACAATACAGTTTAGCAATGCAAATATAACTGGATTTACCAGGGCTTTTTTTCTATATATTCTGGTTCATATACAACGGTTACATAACGTCTCGGTACTAACGTTAAATCCACATGTTTACAATGTTTGTGTGCTACTGGGTTATCAACTGAGGAATATAGGAGAGAGCGAAAGTCAGCAACACTGCGGAATGTATCGATATTTATAAATAACTCTTGTATATTCTGTTCAAAAATATTAAAGCAATTTGAGATCTTTATAGTTCGAGATGCAAATGTGCATTCGTAGAGTAGGTTTTAGTAGTTTAAACTATATAGTAAGATAAAAGATCAAAATGAATTATGTGGGCTGTAACAGCAGTATAAATTATATAGTGAGACGAAAGTGAAAGTTACTGTCTTGTGTTCGACAGAAAATATATATTTAGTTCCTTGAGAACTCTAGAAGTGAAGTGTGTGTGTACTTTGTCTGCATTGAAAACTTCTGCTCAATGCCATCTCAAACCGAAGAGAAAATACGTGCTTAAGTGTTTTCTGTCGAAGATTGAACTAACTTCTTTTCTAACAAACCTTAGTTTTCCTTTTATTTTATTTTATTTTTTAGAAAAAAAAAAGAATGTTCACTTTTGCGAAAACCAAAGTTGTGTCAAAGAAGTAGAATTTGTATTTTAAACATGGAATATGATACGAAAGTAATGAACGTACATTTATAAAGGAGGACGGTGCAAATGCAATACAAAGTCTTCTGCTAGAAAATTGTCCGAGGCTGAGAATCGGGTAGTGTTGGTTGTGATGAGGTGAATATGTTTATAAATTTCCAAACGTTTCAGCGGGTCTCTAAGGACTTTAACAGTTTAAATCTGTCCGCCTGTCCATCCAACTGAAACGTAGGATAGTGTCTCAAGCAAAGAAGATGGAGAAAATTTTACTTTAAATTTTGGATTCAGATTCTTTAATTCATCCAGCAGTTTTAAATCTACTAAAACTAAGGTATGGACTTTGATTACGGTATTTTTGAACAATGTGCACTCCGACTGAACTTGACTCTATCACCTAAGAAAACGCAGGTACAGAGAAACTTTTTTCAGATTGCTATTCAGTGGCCTCCATCTACAAGATCGTGGTCAATTTAGTGTCGCTGAGCTCTTTCCTTACGCTATTCTTGTACTATAAACAAGTGCAAATCTTTGTTTATAATTTCTTAGTTATATACTAAAGATATTAGTTGAATGCAATCTCTCAATAACGTATAATAATATTTCTTACACACGTAATATAAGGTACCCAGAGGCGGCGTTAGGTGAACGCGGGGCCTAGGGCAATAATGACCCCGCGGAACCAAAGTACAAGTAAAAATCGCTGAGCGCCGAAATGTTATATATAAAGCCGAAAAAGCAGTAAGCAACTTCCCCCTAAATGCTCCCTCTCACTTCATCCTTTCATTCCTAACCCTAAATTTATTACTAAATATTATCTTTTTTAATGAACAACGGTTTCTTATGAAAAAAAAAATCCGACATAATTTATTTAAAGAAAGTACAATATATTTTAAAAACTGCATTGCTAATTACAAGTGCTTCTTTATTCATTTCAATTTCACATTACATTTCGCGTGGAAACTATACAACTAGTTTATTTGTAAACTTTTTTTTACAAATCAACTTTTATATCATTGAGTAAGACAAATATCCCCAAACGGGGCCTCCCTAAGTGCGGGGCCTGGGGCGGTTGCCCCAGTTGCCAACCCCAAACACCGCCTCTGAAGGTACCACTTTCCTATAGAGCATATATTGTAGCGAATAATTTCATCATTATTGTATTAATACATTGGGTATTCACATATAGTTTTAAGTACTCTTCAGCCGTTATATTGATTTTGTTTATAATTGTGATATAAACGCATTCAACTTTTTGGTAAGTTTCTATATCATAGTTTTTCAGTTGCATTTATTATTATTATTATTATTACTAAAGAAAAAAAACGTTCTTCCAGGTATTTTAATCGAGAAAGCTAAAGCGCAGGATCACATATTGACTGAAATTGAAGACATTTCATTGGCTATTTATTAGTAGGTGTGTTTTTGATAGGCATCTTATCCCTGATCTTGGCACGGAAGGTTTTGTTGAACTTGGGCTTTGTGTACTTAATACCTTGTTTAATACGAGTTGTTAAGAATGGTAGATCCTTTTCATGATTATAACGAATGAATATGTACTATTTTTCTCTGTCAAGGTCTACTATTTCCACGAAAACTATACTTGGAATCTTACGTTCCTACATGCAATATTATTATCTTTTTAACGAGTCTAATTCTTGTCATATAGAGGATTGATTGCATGTTCAAAAGGTGAAAACTAAATATCTGATACTTGCTGTTGATAAACACGGTTCTATACTAGGCTACACAATGATACAAATTTTGTGAAAATCAAAACTGTACGAAAGTGCCAAACTATTTTAGATTTCCAACAATTTCTCAAGTTTAAGTCTCTGTCTTTCTTTCCGACTTACACTCTTTAATATGTTGTCATCACGCACAGGCGTCATTAAATGACTGTGCTAACGTTGTTCGTGTGTACGCATGAGAATTCAGCTATCACCTAAACATCAGTAGAACAATTTATGATTGATTGAATTTCTATTATCGTTCTATACAAGCTCGTAAACTTCTCAAGATAGGACCTCTGTTTCTGGTAAAGTGGGTTCCGAACCACTCCGTTCAATGAATCCTGGCGGGAATTGAACCCGTAACCGTGCGCCACGTTCTTGGCTACTCCGAGGTTTAGAATTATTTATGACATAAAGAGACAAATATAGCAGTAAAATTAGGAAACGTATTATTATCTAGTAACAAAGCTTTCTTATCGAATATCTAAAACTTACAAAAACATTGCACTGAGGTAGCCCCTTCTCGTGGCTGGTGAGATGTAGCTCAATTTAGCCATTTTGTTTTTACAATTCTATCTTGGCCCTTTGTATATAAGCTTATATTGTTGTTTTTGTGCATCGTGGAGTTTAGTGAAACTTAAGTGAAATGCACGTATGGAACAAATTTAAACTCAAAAACGTAATGTAGGCAGTCGTGCAAAATAAACCTTGTAGGGAATTTTCATATTTGCGAAATATCGGACTTAATTCTTTCCATGGATGAACAACATTTTCCCAGATAAATATTTTAGAATACATGAATGAGAATGGAAGAAATCAGCTTGACACAGCTGGAAGATAAATAATGAAAAGTTGCTGAACAAAGTAGGCAAGAGAATAACATACTGGAGACAATCAAGAGGAAAAAATCAACTGGTTAGGACTTCATGAATATTATATGCTGAGGGGAAAACGAGCAGGAAGAAGATTATTCGAACCCCTTGCGAGTATTCAGGAAGATAAATCCTATGTTTATACAAAGAGGAAGGAGAAAAATCGAGATTAATTGAGAATGCTTAGCTTACCATAAAGAACCTGCTGTTTCGGGCAGTACACTAATGATGTTGATAACACAAAAAGTCATAATCCAGGAGCACACAAGCAAGGGAAATAGTTTGGTCGTGGGGTGTAATGAGATAGACTTCGAGCGCACAAAACCTATCGTAATTTTGCCACATTATGAGTAACGCAGACGCGTGCAACATAGAGATGGAGAAGAGAAATGTTGTTGTGAATATGGTAGATTTATCATAATTTGTAAATTAATAACAATAACTACTGACCGGCATCACATCGTTTTTTTTTCCTTTTTGTAAACGGCTGCTCAGACTCGATGTCCCATTATTTTCAGGAATCAAATAACTAATTGAATAGCTATCTTTCTGCAAAGAGTTTAAGATATTTGCATCTCTTTGAATGAATTCTTGAATACCAACTTTCTCCCTTCGTTGTCAACGCCTTTTTCTGAAAGAAGCTATATTCGTGCACGCCAATCACGTCTATCTGTCTTAACTGGCCAAGTAACATCCACGTCGGCCGGTATGGGCATATTGGATTTTACGACATCGATCGACATTATTCCACGACATGGGCCCCACATTGGATGTCAAACATTTTGGCCAATATCGTCAACGATATCGATCGACATCGGACATCGATCATCGATGTTGCTTAATAACACCCGACGCCGTAATTCAACAATTCAACGCTTAACATTAAACATCATTTTCCTCCACACAATTAACCAATCAACTTTAGGAAAAAGATCATTTGATGTCTCACGACATCGCTCAATTTCGGTCATTGACACTGTGAACGTAATGTAATCCTAGTTGTTTACTATTTTTTTTAAAAAAAGGAATCCTCCCTTTTTATATAGGATCACCAACGTAAACAAATCAACAATAAATACTAAAACACGTTATAAATTGTAAACTAAGTTACTATTTATGTAAAGAATGCTATTTTCTCTGTAGCTCAAGTTACATCACCTCACTGTGCAGATTGTTAAATTTATTGACCACTGCTAGTTTGTAAAATAATGTTATTTCCGATGTTGCTCTTATACTAAAATGTGTATTTCCGTCCCATTGTAATCATTTGACATCTCTTGTGCTTTTAACCTTTTTTTTACCTTTTTGGTGAAGAATTTAAGAATACAATGACCACGATTTCAATGAAACAGCTTCAATTGAAGGAAATGATGTAAAATAAATTAAAAAAAAATAACTTTAACTTATCCACTCTACTAACAACTACATGGCCTCGAGAAAATACTCTACTTTCTACCATACACTTGGAGCAAAAGTGTAAAATGTCCCCTGTTCTGGCGGTGTGAGATAACCAGAACAATAAATATTATTATAAATTTTGTTCGTTTGTCTATGTACTTACAGTATCCTTCTGTAAAACACAATCAACTCTAATACTTCATTTGTCTATGTCCGTCCCGTAGAAGGACATGTTATTTCTGCACTTCAACATGCTTCAACGATTAAGGACTTCTTTGTCACCAAGAAAAGCTGGCAGCGTTTTGACAACACATGACATTTTATATTTTATCACCAGAGGGATATATCATAGCTTGAATAAACATCGGTCTGCCAATATAGATCAACATTGATCAAAATACCAGGTCTGTAAATTATTAAACTGGAATTTGTGCATAGACGGCGTTAGCTGTCACTGTGGCTACCGTAAAACTGCGTCCTTGGCGCCACTTGCTTGTTTTGACTGCTAATAACGATTTGCAACTCACAACCAGACAAGTTTCATGCCATAGTGTAGTGTTTAATAGCGTTGAACATGGCGCAATTTGTACCTACAGACTACGATGTGCAGACAGCATTGATTTTTTGTTACCATTTGTAGAAAACTACTGCAGAATCGCATCGCATGCTTGTCGAAGCTTACGGTGATCATGCTCTTAGTAAGTCACAGTGCTATGCGTGGTTTACAAAATTTAAAAGTGGCGATTTTGAAGTGAGAAACGAAGAACATGAAAGACCACCGAAAAAGTTTACAGACAGCGAATTGCAAGCTTTGTTCGATGAGGATGACGCTCAAACGCAACAACAACTCGCGGATCACTTAAATGTGATCAATTACATCATTCGCGTATACAAACAATTAATTCAATCCATTCATTGTTAGTACCTTCTTTTCCTCTTTATTTTCTGAATCGCATATTCTAACCCAAAGTTAAACAGTAGTGGTGACAAGGCATCGCCTTGATTTCAACCCGTTGCGAATCTTGAAACTATCTGACATATTATTATCTATTCGTACTCTGCTTGTGGGGCCATTGATACACATCCTCACTAGTTGAACAAGTTGTTTGGGAATTCCAAATTGTACCAGGATATTTTATACTTTTTTAACCTTTACATAGTCCCGTGATTTCTTAAAATAAATGAATGACTGCTGAACAGTTTTATTGTATTTCCATTTCTTCTCTAACGTAAGATTTGTCTCTAGGCAAAAATCTGGTCCAACATGGATCTATTTCTTCTAAATCCACATTGGTGATCTCCAATTATTTAATCTATGTATACGCTTAGGCGATTTAGCAGTATATTACTCAATGCTTTGAAACATGTTGGGAATAACGAGATTCCCTGGTAAATATTACAGCCTGATTTGTCGCCTTTTTATAAACCGGAACTATTATTGAGGATTTTCATGCCTTTGGAAGCTCCTTTTTCCATATAGCACTTCTCAATTGATGTAGTTCCTTGATTAGTGCCGTTCCTCCCGCTTAATTAATTCGGCTGGAATATTGTCTATTTCTGCTGACTTAAATTTCTTTACGGACATTGCGACCCTGATCTCGCTAGGTTCGCGTAACCACGGTTCTGGTTTATAGATTTTAAATTCCTCTGATTTTTTCTCCGTTGTGTACATTATGAAGTTTGTCGAAATATTTTTTCCATAGATTGATAATTTTAGTCGAATCCGCCTGCAGATCTCCGCGTTCATTTCTATTCATCCCTAATCTCGGCCGGTATAGTTTCCTTATGAAGTTTACCTCTTTGTATAGATCTTGTAAGTTATTTGTCTTGCCGTTTTCCTCTATCTCCTGAATCTTGTGCGACAGATATTCTCACTTTGTGTTTCTGAACCCCCGTGTAGGGTAGCGTTTTGCGTTACTGTAGTGGTTGGTCTTTGCTTCGCTTTTATTACTTAGCCATCATTGCTTTGCTTGTTCTCGTTCCTCATAGATTCGTAGAATATTTTAGAGCAGTTTACTTGTTTTTTTAATTCGGAAACTTTACCGTAGCGGACATAAGGTTGACTTCCAAAAGTACTTAAAATAAATAATAAATATTTCGAAAATATTTGTTTGCTGCCTCAGCTTTGGTCACCTCCAAGGAAGAATGGCAGGAATTGTATTTTCTCTGACACCATGTAAGGACACAATGATTGCTAACGAAACTAAAGTTTTTATCTGCACGCTGTACCTCCGAATTAAGTCTATGCTTACGCGCCTTATATTGTGATATAACGAAAAAAATCTTCTTCCAGACTATTTCAACGCAAGGTTAAAGAAGTTAGAGCTTCGATTCTGCTAACGATTTCAAAGGCTCCGATCCCTTGATAGTATTTTATACACGGAAGAAATATTTTTTATAAAATAAGCTGGCAACAGTGACAACTGCAATGCGTAAGTTCAGGAAAATCAACCCTACTTGTGTTCAATAGTGTTTATGTTAAGATGACAAGTTTGGAGCAGCTAGGTGTAGCTGAATGGAAGCAATCGCATAATTGTTTTTTAAATGCTGACAACACTGAACAACTACACGAATCAAGACTGTTTTGGATCTGAAGTGGTCTAGTCAGAACCTTTCCAGCGACACCTCAAACATCTCTTTATACCTTGTACTTGCTGAGATTTAATTTTTGGACACGGACAGACGTACACCATGAGCTGGAATAGGAGGTCTCTTTCGTTATTGCTTTGCTATCAAGGGGCCTAAAAACGATGATTTTGAAAAAAACGGAATAGAGTAAGTTGGGGATTATTAATATCTTAGAGGGATATATGTAAGAACTACGACATCTGTTAATTCTGGAAGGTAAAAATTAAAATATATCAGTTCCAAACCTTCTCTTACAAATACAGGAGAAATCGTGAATATGGTTTGCAGCAAAACTTATTATGAAGAAGAAATGAGTATGTATAAACACCGGACTGTGAAAACAAAAGAGCCGGTTTTACAGAGAAATCACTGGAATGTGGCAGAAACGGCAGAAAACAATGATTCCCCTAAGAAAAGTTTATTTTTTGAATGTTTCGTTGTTTGTTGCAACAGTAGTCTTCATATAAAACATTGTTACGATAAAACAGCTGTATCTTGCAGTATTATCACTGATGGTTTTGGTCATCGAAACATGGTCATCAACTTTTATAGCAAAAATTTTAATATAAAATTTCTAACGATCAGTTTGGATCATAGATTCTTAGATTTGAGGAACATCCTCCTGGAAATACCCGTACCGTCATTTTTATTTGCAAAGAAGAAAGAACACGCAGGTGAATATTACGTTCAAGCTACAAGAAGAAGGAACAACACATCATACGTTTCTACGATTCCTTGAGATCATAACAAAATAGCTTAGCTTGTTTCGGGAATTAGTTTTTTAGTTTCAATAATTTCAGTTGATCAGTACAGATTAGAGAATTCTTGAACCAAAAAATTTGAAATGTATGAACAAAAAACGAAAGCAATATCAGTTTGAAGTTACTTAGTCCAGAAAACGAAAGAAAAAGCAAAACGAAATCAACAATAGAACTTGACTGTACACATTACGATTCTCAGAATTAAATGTAATTAACAAAATTCTAATTAATGTGAAAATAACAAAATTGTAGATGGTTATTATTACATTAGAGTGTTATATTCCCCAATAGATCTTGCTCATCGGTTTTAGTTAGAGCTGGCTGATGGTTATTTCCGACTCTAAGACAGTACACTTCTTGTATATTTTATGTGTAATTTTATACATCTAACAAAAGATCAACTTTGATAATTTATGTGCACTTTAAACCGGATTTCACTAGTAAGAATATATTAATAAGTGAATCTATTAATCTGGGAAAGAATTAGAAAAGTTGGCGAGAGGGGAGTAGAGTCCTGCTCGTCTTGGTGAACGGAAAACACACTGTTTACTGTCTTTACACATCTACTTCATGCTAGTGTAGGGGAAGGGAAAAGATATAGAATGCGAATAAAGTTAGTCAGCAATCACAAGACCAAGGCTCTACAAACTGAGTTCGGCCTTTGGTTCTACGAGGGGGATCAACTGATACCCGTTCAGTGGTCATAATTCATGAAATAAAGTTTATTTCGAACGGAAACTTGTACACTGTCTAGAGGCGCCTATGGTTAGCGTGCAGTAAAAATATTGTTCAGAAGAAGTCACCATGAACGTTCAGACACTTGTCCCACTGTGTCACTAACTTACAAATGCCGTCCATGTAAAATTTGGACGGCTGACTATCAAACCAATCACGCACAGCGTCCTGAACCTCAGCGTCAGACTGAAATCTCTGACCTTTCAATGCCTTCTTTAGAGGACCAAAGATGTGAAAGTCACAAGGTGAAAGGTCAGGGCTGTAGGGCGGGTGTCGCAACATTTCCCACTTAAATCGTTGAAACAAATCCTGCACTTGGTTTACATCGTGTGGACGCGCGTTTTCATGCAACACAATGACTCCAGCGGTCAATAAACCAGGCCTTTTGTTTTTTATGGCTCTCCGTAACTGTGTCAAGGTCTGACAGTAGCGTGCGGCATTGATGGACTGTCCTGGTTCCTTGAAGTCGAGCAATAATGGTAAATGGCAACACTTCAGCTGGTTGACAACCTTCGGCACTCAGAAACTGGATGACGGCACGCTGGTCCTGTTTGGACGAATTGGGGATCTTGAACGCCATCTTTCACTCGTTGTACCTGCATAACGGAAACACGTATCAACAACATTCCTACACCCAACACACAGGGACATTAGCCATTACACACTATTAAACAAAGAATATCCTCCTACACACTATACCAATAATACATGGAACGAACGAGTTTCAGTTGATTGCCCCTTATATATCTGTCCACCATTTACTATCCTAAATGATCTCTAAATAAACTTAATATATTTCTGGAAGGAATACAAAGGCAATTAGATGAGAAATACTTTCGGTTGTTAGAATTGTAAGAATGAGGATCAAGCTAGTACATGGTATTGGTTATAAAATTAATTCTGAACAGACGGTTTCAATATGTCTCTTAGAAAATACTGTTTAAAACCAATCTTCAAATCTTTATTAATAAAATATTTAAAACAAATGCGATTGTTTAAAGATGTTTAAAACGTTCATTTTAAACATTCCAAGCTGCTTTCAAACAGAGCCCTATGACAACACATGAAACTTTATTACGGAAAATATAATGCTAGCTGAATGTGTTGTACGATATATTCATGTAAGAGAAATTTCGTCAGGAAATATCAAGATACAATCTATTTAATTTTTAGTAGATAGTCTACCTTTCAAATACTGGAAGATTGAACACGTTGTTTCTAAAACAATACAAAATTTGTTTATTTTATTAATTAATAAACCCGAAGGAAAATCAACTTTATTTATTCATAATATTATTTTTTTTACAAAACAAAGTCACAAATGACGTTGCTTTCATTTACCAATGAAGAAGTTGAACACCTTTTCTTACTTCATTTGTTCAACAAATAATATGCAACTGGTAAAGAGAGTCGAGGAGATTTCTTGCGTTTAGAGAGTGAAAGAGTTGAAAAAGAGAGGAATAAACCACTTTGAATCTACAAACAGTTTACTCATAGTCATTAATCATTGTCCAAGAGGTAATTGAAAAAGAACAAGGACACGAAAATCACTTGCACAACTTTCGGTTTGGTAGTTCAAACAATTTTGCTCCCTTTTATCGGGACGATGGACTGTATAACCAATCGAAACTTTCTTAACATTGTTGTAAAAATGTAAGTGAATCATTTTCAATAAAATTACATTCTTCGAAGAAAAGGACGAATAAAGAGCACTAGAAATGCAGGAAATAGTAAAGAAGAAAAATAATGATTTACCCAATTGTACTAGCTATGTAATAATTAACATAATCTTGAAGTCAATGTAATGATAAAGCAAGCTAGTTATATTATTTGTACATGTATTTTCGATAGCATTTTCATGAATACCGTTACATGAACTAATTATCTCATTGACTTCCACAGCATTTGGAATTGTTATATTTTAGAACATCTGAACAAAATATAATGACGAGAAATGAATCCCAAAAGCTACGAAAGAGTCACGTATAGTGAATGAAAATTGGACAGCAGATTAGTCTACATGATGTATTACATTGATAAAATTTACAAGTTTATACATTAGAGGACGCGCGCAAAACCACATACAGTATACAAATAAGCAAAATGGAGGCCATAGGACGCACAATAAACATGTAAACGTACCTACAATGTCCATCAATATGGACGTGATATGTACTCCCAATGGACTATCAATGTTCTTCCATACGGACGCCGGACATCGAATGGACATAATATTTTGCAGGCTTTATCTCACGTCACCTTGCTACTTCTAACATAAGAAACAAAATATTATTGGTACCATATATATATTTAGTTTGAATGTTTCGAGAGAGCACATCTTCTATTGCCTTCAGGTATAGTTTATAAATTCTGCAGCTGTTTGCGGCTGGGTTCTACTCTGGAACTTTCTGATCACTCTAGTTCACCAATTTAATTATATGAGAATCTTCAACGGACTAAGGTTTTATTATTCCTCTTGTGTTACAGGGTACTATTTTGCTGTTTAAGATGCAAAGACATTCATATAATTTTGAATTCTATACTTGAGTGGCTGTTTAGATCAAGTGCTAGTGATATGAAATAGAAAAATCAAATAAACTATGATACACGTCATTGTAGTTTACCACGATACTAGAACTGAACTAGTTTTTTATCCTAGCAAGAACTCGGTTGAGCGCACATTCTGTATCCCACTGACAGTACACGCTCCTCGTCAGCCATTGCCAGGGTTAGTTTGTTTTTGCGACATCGAACCATATGGGAAATTATCTTTGATAGTTCAACATTGAACAATAAAGTTCGTATATATTTCGAAACAATGAAAGTCCAGTTTCCTCTTCATAAGTAAGTCAAATTTCTGGACATCCAGTGAACGTCCTCAATATCCTCCCCATGGACATCCAATGAACGTCCTCAATATCCTCCACATGGACATCCAATGAGCGTTCTCAATATCCTCAACATGGACATCCAATGAGGGTCAACAATGTCCTTCGCATGACATCCCTTTTGTGGAGATCAAATGGTCTAAAATGCCCTTCACATTCACATTCATTTTCTGTACTTCCGTGGACTTCCACAATGTCCTCTTACAGAGATGTATTTTCTGCTCGCCCATTAGACGTCCATATCATGTCCAGTATATCGGTGACCTTAAAATGAGCGCACTAGTACATGAAATGGACGTCCCGTGCTGTTCCCTTACAGCACGATATATCGGGTCAGTATCGATCAAAGGTTGACTAAATATTGGACTGATATTTTGTGCTGCTTGGGTTGTATATCGTTCTCCGTATCAATTATGCTGCGCTTTCGATCACCACTATGTTGAGTGCAGGTAAGCGCACTTGCATGCATTCCATCATAGAGATGTAAGATGTCATCATGTCGAATAGTGTTCTATGCCTGTTGAACCAGTACAGATATAGTGGCAATGGTAGTTGCTAGTTACGGGTGAGCCCATAGCTAGGTTCAAAATACGTCGCATATAGGTTTGATGGACGAAAGATACTGTGATTTTGCAGGCCAAGACTCACAGTTTGAAGAGTGTTTCTTCAACATAGGGTCGAGCGTAATCGAGTTAAAGCAGGTTTCCAATGGTATCCTTCATGAATGGCATGGCATCACGAGTTCGAATGATATGGTGCTGTAAACCTTTGCCGTCAAAGTACTTAAGATAACAACAAGAGTGGTGTTGTTATAATAAATTCATTCCTATCTCATAAACTTGCAAATCCAGATTGTGTTCACGACCGATGAAGCTAACCAACGGACATTCACCAGACTTCCTCCAGGTCCGCGAGAACTATAAAAGTGTACTTCATATACATTTCTTGACCACAAATGAATCAATCTTGTATTGGGATATAAATTTTGTACACATTAGTACACTTCTTGTACAATATTATAGCATTTGTCGTAAACACTAAAACACTTAGCTATCTCTTGCAAACACACCATTCGCTTGCATTGTAAACGTATAAAGAAGAACAAAGAAGGACATTTAAAATGTTCGGAAACGCGCACCGTTAACTGGCGTCACTTAGGGTACTGACAAGTTATTTATACTGTCATTCATTTATCACTGATTCGCGGGTGGACACCACGTGTGTTCCACGTTCCCTGCAGGGCTCCACGACAACTCCAGTTGTTTACGAGACCTTATATGAGGTATCTGTGTGAGTGATTAATGTGAAATTCAATGTTGTCGTGAGTTGACGGCATTCGAACAGGGCGTGGTGGTGGGTACCCGAAGCATAGAAAGTTTGATTTCGGCGGTGGTGCAAGAATTCGATTTCACATGTTCAACCGTGTCCAGGGTGTACCAAGAATGGTTGGATGAAGGCGTCACAGTCCACAACAGACACCATACAGGGCGTTCACAATGACTGAGATCGGCAACACTTGGGACGAATTGTCAACAGTGACAGGAGGGCGACAGTGCAAGAAATTACGGCTCATTTGACACCAATCACTTCGGATGGACACTGCGACAGTGGCGTAACGTCAGCTGGTCCGAAGAATTACAGTACCAAATGTACCATGCCGAGAGAGGCACAGTGTGTGGTGCATATCTCATGAAGCGATGGATCCCCCATCCTAAGAAGGCGTGGTCCAGGGCGGCTGGGTATCAGTAATGGTCTGGAACACATTTTTCTGGTATGGAATGGGCCCTCTGGTTGTTGTGGAAGACACATTGAATGCTCCGCTGTATCTCCAGCTGTCGGAGACCATCTTTACCGATTTTGACCTTTCAACACTCTGACGAACTTGCGGTCATTCAAGATAATAATGCGCCGCCACATTGCTCCAATGTCATCCGAACATGGTTCGAAGAGCATGATGGGAATTTTCAACGACTGAGCTGGCCACCGCTGAGCCCTGATATGAACCTCGTTGAGCGTATCTGGGATGCCGTTGAACTCAGGCTCCGTGCACTGGATCCTCTACCCAAGAAACATACCTCAATTAGTTTCCGCTCTGGAGACTGTGTGGTGTCAACTGCCTCCGAAAGTGTACCATGGACCTGCATACTCACTTCCACGCCATATCGGTGCTCTCCGTAGGGGCAGAGGGGGCCCGACCAGATATTGGGTGACTAATCTGACTATCCCATGAGTTTTGCTAACCAAGTGTATGTTATATCATGTTCAATATTTTATATCTTATGCCATTTTGTATATCCTCTGTATTGGTGTTATGGTAGTTCTGTATCAATGAGGGAAATACAAGAATTCAATTCTTAAATAGATAAGCCCTAATGCGCCCCGGAAAAAGGAGTAACATTGGGCAAAGTGCTTTCTGAACTGATGACTGTAGTAATCTGGTTGTATACGTATAATTGAACTCACGAAAATGTAGAGCACATCGTCCCTTTTAATTTGATGACTAAGTCATGAGAATAGGTTAACGCTTTTATTCAAAGACCGATACTTGGCATTTTGTTGAAACGTCGGTGTTTTGAACACTCATCATTATTTCAAGAAATCTTATGTTTTGTGATTTTCTTCAAACTCAGTGTTCTGTATTTTTATTTAAACCCCCGTATTTGGTGATTTTGCTCAAACTTAACTATTTGGTGTTTAATTTGACCCGATGTTTGGAAATGTAGCGATAGCCCCGATATTTCGTAATGTTAATATTTCGCGATTTGGTATTTTTATTCAAACTTCTGACTCTGGTACTTCTGTTCAAAGTTCTGAGTTTGATGCTGCTATTAACATTTTAGTGTTTTTATTTAAACAGATATGTTTGATAATTCTTTTGAGACCATGGTATTTGGTATTTTCGAAACCAGCGTTTTTTTTGTTTTTTTTTTTAATTCCTGTACATGATATTTAGTATTGACACACTAAAGTTAGTACTTCTATTCAAACTCTGGTATATTCTTATGTTTGGTCATGTTCTTCAAATCAGGTGTTCGATAGTTTTGTTCGTACTTCTATTTTTTGTGCCGTTGTTTATCTTCTGTGTTTGGTGCTCTTGTTCATCTTTGGTGTTTGGTGCTCTTGTTCAAACCCCAATACTTGTTGATTTTGCTGCAAACATCTCGTTTGTTATTTGTCTGCAAACGTGGATATTTGGTGATATTCAAACTACGGTATTTAGTCTGCTGTATTTTTGTTCAAATCTCGATGTTTGCTGCTTTCGTTCAAAATTGGCTGTTTGGTATTCTGTTATTCAAACCCCGTTTTTTTTGTTTCATGCAGTGTTATTTTTTTAGAAAGCTCCTTGAGGTATTCAGTAATATTTCAGATGAATATTAGAATCTTCATTTATTTTGAGTAATCCTGAGAAGGCACCGACAGATCTCATTTACCTTATTATAAGGTTTCAATTTTCACGTTGGCACATACGCAGAAGGAGAAAACGCTTTCGTATTGTATCGTGCGTTCAATTCGGGTCAAATTTAGTTGACCACGCATCTAAAGAGAAATCAGAAGTTCCTGAGGGAATGGGAATTACGATCCTTACTTGACATATAGAGAAAGTGATTAAAGCATAGCGTAAAGTCATGAGAGTAACTTCATATTATAATTTAGTCAACGTATTTATGTTTCTCTATACTGTTTCGATGAAGTGCTTTCTTTACTGGCACTTTAGTACAATCAGTAAAACGCTGGAATTTTATTTAAACAACATGTGTTCAAATCAAGTTTCAAGCCTCTTGTTTTTCTCTTGCTCCCAGTATTTCCGAAAATTAAATAATGACTGGTTTCCTCTATTAACCAAGTTACTGGAAATTTCCAGGCAGCTATGATAGCCTAGCTTTCTCCACGAAAGTTCGGGAAAGTGTTTAGGAGTGTGGTTGAAAAAAATTGCAATGATCACGATCTAGTGTTTTTGTTCAGACGACGGATTTTCGTATTTTTTCGCACATCAAGATCATAGTGAAAGTCTTAATTTAAATAAAACCAATTAAAACTAAAGTTATAGAAAAACAAACACTGTCGTTTGAACAAGAACTGGAGTTCGATAGGAAACAGAAAAAAATAACAGGTTTGGAGAAAAACTTGTGTTCGATTAGGGAACCAAGAAACTTAGTTTTGAAATAAAATGGAAAATTAGCCTATAATTTTGTGCTCATCACTACTTTACCACACAGAGATTCACATTTATTGTAATTTCTTGTATACTATAATTTTCAAATATGAAGAATAGTGACATTCACCACTGAAGCTGCCGGCCGGGTGCCCGAGCGGTCTGCGGCGGTAGGCCATCGGCTCGGAGGTCCCGGGTTCGAGTACCGGCAGGGGCATGGGTGTGAATTTTAACAGCTAGAGGCGAATCGTGACGGGCCGAAGTCCAAAGTTACTAGACTGGCCCATATAAAAATAAAGTTTACTAAAGTTTTACCACTGAAGCTTTTGATAAATTGGAGAGCTGACATTCCTTAGTGAGCGCTCTTCAGATAATACTTGTAAGGTTTGTACCTTGATTGAATGTATCATCTCAGCATTCACTTAATGGGACTTAATTTCTTGTCGTTTGAAAGTCTTGTAATATCAGGCACACCTGTTGATCCACATAAAATTGAGTTGTTTCACACGTGGGGTTATATAATCTCTACTCTGCAGATGTCTCAATTGTGTTCTTTAATATGCTTGAGGAAATGGAAGCGTACATAGCATCATCTTCAATGAAAACGATACCAAGAAATGTGGTCAGAGTTGTATATTCAAGCAATGCAACTAGCTTTCAAGTGGTTTCAGAAATTACGGGGTTTTGTTGTTAGTTGAAGCAATACTAATTTAACGGAGGATAGGGATGCAACTAACAACCAAAGGCCTTAAAATACATTTTAAAAATCATACAAACCTAACCGTTAGTAGCATAAGTAACTTCAACGTAAGGCACCACAACCATAGTCTAAAACAGGAATAAATCGAATCAGACAGGCTTAATGAAGGACAATGATTATCGTAATATTTGAACATTGTCGTTTTGATCTGAATTTTATTGCCCTATTCTAAAATCTGTGGTTCTTAACTTTGTTACAGTGGTAGTTAGACAAAAGGGGAAGCTAGACCCTGACGTGACTAAAGAAAACAAGGGAAAATATCAGTCAGGAAAACCTTCCATGAATTACGAATCTATGTCAAAGTTTCTTTTGTTAAAATATTCAAACATTCACGTGATAATCTTCTTTATGTATATTGTTCAATTTAGGAACCTAACACTGTGAACAATATATTTCTTATCAAAGTTTAACAGTCTCACTCTAATAATGCAAGGAAATGAAAGAACACGTCAAGAGATTAATATTAACACCGCATTTATTTATTTTTGTAATGACGTTTCAGTTCAAAAGATTTTAACGATTTACGGTAATACGTATTTAGTTTAATTAAACATTTGTAAACATTTATTGAAATATCATAGTTTTAATGAAACTTTTATATAATTTATTGCACAATCGAAAAGCATTTACTAATTCGTGTGTTACAAGCAAAATATATTATGAAAAAGAGGAACTATATGCTTAAAGATTAGACTCGTCAGATTAGACTAGTCAGATTAGACCCGTTTCCTTAATTTTATGCTATTTAGTACCTTTGTTTGGTTTTTGCTCATTTGTACTTTCAAAGGACTGCTCATTTTCATGTACTAAATTTTGTTTAGAACACATCAATTACAAATTGTTTCACGCACACTGTAATACATTATATATAATCTATTTACTTATTCATTTTAATTAAATGCCTGTCCGATTGTAGAACGTTGTTACCTCTTCCTACGCATGTTCCCGTAGTTTGCTACTCATTATCTAATATATGAAAATGAATAGATCGTGATAACATCAGCTAGGCGTTCCGATGAATAACCTTAGGCAGCGAAAAAGAAAACAGGACCCTTTTACAAACTCACGCATGCATTCGGTCATAATTAAGCTTTGTATAGGGCATTATATGTAGCATTTCGCTAATCATGGCCACTATAAATTTGAAACTGGAAAAGAAACATGTAAGCAAGAAAGGAACTAATTTTGACAATAGAATTGACAATACAGAGTGGTGTAATTGTCGTAAATGTAAATCTATGGCAATAATGCTGCCATGAAAGTCATCTGGAAAATAAGACACCAATGAAGAGTAACTAGTGCTTCGGAAGGGATCTTGACGCCAATATCACAGAAAGAGAAACAGAAGAGTAGTGTTGAGCACATAACGTTTGCTATTTGTTTTCATAGTGTAACTCTAAATTTGGATACTCTGAATAAGTGCAAATATTTAATGATAGTTAGGGTCGAGTTTGCTAATGGAAAACATGTTTCATAGAAGCATGAAAGCATAAATATTTTGCATGTTGTATGTGGAAGTTGTGTACTGGGATAATTCATGGAAAGATTTAAGCAGGAAAAATATTCATGTTGTATCTTATCTTCCTTGGATATGAAGACATTAAGAGAACGGCTTTCAGAAGCTGATGGCACGCACTTTGATCCTGCTGAAAACTGAGGCAGTAAATACTTCGGTTAAAAGATGTAAGTAAACGGTTTTGTTTTTCTTCTTAAATAACAATACTAGCTTATGACGTATTATTTGTAAACATATACAGAGTGTTGGAAAATAAAACCGACAAAAGCACCCACGAGATTTCTAACACGAAAGTTATAAAAAAAATATAGGCCATCGAGGTTGCACAAATACCTCTTTTCGGCGCTATAAGATGCCAAAAGCGTATGGACATGAAGTTGAGAGCCTGATATTTTCAATACCATAACAGTAGACCTGTGGCGGCGTGATACCCCAAAAATACTTTCAACACTGCTTTATCGTAAATGCATATTCCAAAATTGTGCAAGGGATGCGAAAGAGATTTCCTAAGGGAAATGGAGGATTCCTAGACATTTTCTGGGGTAAACGTGAATCGACATAAGCACAAGAAAATAACTTCTCTTATGAGTACAGATGATGAACGTAATCACTGCCATCTGACCGGGAAATTACAGATTCTTTTATTGATAACACAAACGCTAAACGTTCCTTGAAATTTACGTAAAATACTCCTGTTTGCCATACAACCACGCATTTTTACTTTGAACATCGGAGATATCAACTTGTCGGAAACTAATTATTCTTTCTTGGGGGAAAGTATTTCCATCGATACTTATTTCGACCCACTTTTACTTTTAAAAAAATTGTGGGAATCCCCTATTCTCTTTAAGGAATCCCTTGCGCCTCCATTGCACAATTTTGGAATATGCATTTTTGGATAGACCAGTTTGAAGTCTTTGAAGTTCTACTGTTAATATTGTTGCAAATATCAAGTTCTAAAGTCCATTTTCCCACTCTTTCGGCTGCTCATATCGCCGAAACGAAGCATTTCTGCACCTTCGATCGACTATGCCTTTTTTCGGTTTTTTCATGTCAGGAATCTCTCCGGTGGTTATGTCCGCATTATTTTGCAACACCCTGTAAAAGTGCAATTCACAGCGAATAGTTGATTCAAATTCTTGAAATGTGATGAACCTTCTACACCTCATTTCCTGTAATGAGTCCGGCAGCAAAGCGTGAACAGCAGACGTAGAAATATTACTGCTGTAAATATTCTCTGCTTCAAAGGAACCATTCTTTTTTGCATTTTCTAATACTTCTTTCAGTGCATGTTTTCGCCATTCATTAGAATGTTTCACATTGAAACTATAACCCATTTTTAGTGGATTTTGAGTATGATAATCTTGCTCTGCGTTTTCATTATAATGGTTAATGGACAACATTGTACATACAACGATTGCTTCCGACCGTTTTGGAAATATGTTGGATAAACAGTATTTAAGAGATATGTTACTGTAAGATCCCAGATTATCGGTCATGGGCCGTGGAAAAAACAATTTCTAGGGATACAGCCCCTTTCTTCTGGATCACATATAATTGCAATATCTATTATGAATTTCGATCAACTCTCTTTCTCTCTCTCTCTCTCTCTCTCTCTGCGTAATACATAGTATATATGAGAGAGAGAGAGAAATAGAGAGAAAGAGAGAGAGAGAGAGAGAAAGAGAGAGAGAGAGAGAGAGAGATATTAATATAGAAACTCCTATAGCTTGTTCCAAGAAATTCAAATGTAAAGATATTTGTCCTACGTGAGCTCGAGATGGTAGCCATTTGGAAATATGTTTTGTACTAGGTTGTAACCTCTAATGCGTGACAATCACTACCATAGACTTAACACTTTTGATAATTTTGAATAGAAACTTTGAGAAATGTTTATTTGTATCTATTTTGTTGTTATATTTGTGTCTAAAAATGAATATACTACAAATTGTTAATTTTACTAATAAATACTTGTGAAAAGTATTCCAATTTCTAATACGTATTATTTATACATGTTACACTATGAAATTTAATATTTGGAAAAATGTTGACACAGGAGCTAATTTGAGTTTGGCGCAAAATTTGAAGTTTCAGGTCAGTTCATCCGTATTTTCGTTGTGAATAGTACGTATATCCTTGACTATACGAGATATTCACGATGTATCCTATATAAATATACGAGATGTTCACGATTTATACATATGCGATCGCTCAAAAGAGTTATGCGTTGTAGAGTAAGTTTAAATATGTAAAAGTATGCATAAAAGAACGTACGTACTTACGTGTATGTTATATGTTTGCACAATAAATTGCATGATACAACTGAAAGGGCGGGCGAAAGAACCAAGATTGCAGTGAGGAGTCGACTAGAGTTAAGTTAAAAGTACAATCCCGGTATATGCTTGCCATGACTCAGAAAAAGCTCTGGAAATTCCTCAGTGGCGATGGACCGTCGCAGATATCGAAACCAAGTCCTTCCGAATGCAGAACTAACGCTCAACCAATTGAGTTACGGCAGCTCGATGCGAAAAAGAAATCGCTCTACAAGCGTAGTCAAGTTTCTCTACGCATTACTGACAAAAATAGGTTCACCGCCTGCAACTCTTGTGATTTTTATTCTGTCACTGGTCTTTCAACTTTCCTTTGGGTTCCAAGTAGAAATAAATCAACACCAAAACGACCAGAGTATTGAGCAAAAAATGAAATAGTTCTTTCAAACGAAAGATTGCAAAAATTATCTACACTTCATTACAAATTTCAAGTCTCTAAACCCTGTTTTAATCTTTTTTGTGACTGAGACCATTTTGCGGAGGAAGACACATACTACTCTTCAGTGATCTTCATCATGCATCTTGATCTTCTTTCCGTCCGATTTTAATAGCTTCAATATAAAAACAAACAAAACAAAAAGTGGAGAACTAGTTTCATCGTTTCGTTTCTTTCTTTCTTTATGTAATATTCTGGTGGGGAAATATAATTTTCTTTTGCTGCAAACCTTGTGATCTGTGACTACACACAATTCAAATTGTTCCGCTCTTTTTTGAGAAGAGCAATTTTGTCCTCCGGCCTTGCCTATCATCATATCTTCTATCTGGAAGCATTTACTGGTTGTGGTGTTGTTGGTGTTGTATTTACTGGGGGGTGTTACTTTAAAAGTACATGAAAAGCAAACATACCATCAATTCAGCATTTGTGATGTACTTTAAAAGTCCCCAACAGAACCGGCAACTATGACGTTAAATGAATGTGACGTGCAGTGTTTTGGAATTCTTCTACACTGATAAGAACTTAGACTGAAAACATTTCTGAGGGTGCTGACTGGACTTCTGGAGGGAGCTATACCCACCAATGCCCACCCCCATTCTTCCGCCCATGTTTTTGGTATGATAGTAATGTTTCGAATATTTTCAATTTTTCTTCCTTTCATCGCTTGCGATACCAACTTCTTCTCATGTAAGAACTAACTTCTTTCTTTCCTTTTACCAGAAGGTTTTTACAAATACATTTGGTGCCTCCCTCCCAAATATAAAGAATGACTGGCAACAGATGGCAGCACTGGTACTGTGAAACTGGTGTCACGTCAGAAGGGCCCGGACAAAAGGGCAAGGACAGAAAGGCCCGAGTCAAAACGGCCCGGCGTCAAAAGGGCCCGAGTCAAAAGAGCCCGGGTAAGAAGGGCCCCACGTCAAAACGGCCCGAGTCAAAACAGCCCCACGTCAAAAAGGCCCGAGTCAAAACGGCCCCACGACAAAAGGGCCCGGGTCAGAAAGGCCCCGCGTCAAACGAGCCCGGGTCAGAAGGGCCCCGCGTCAAAAGGGCTCGAGTCAAAACGGCCCCACGACAAAAGGGCCCGGGTCAGAAGGGCCCCGCGTCAAAAGAGCCCGGGTCAGAAGGGCCCCACGTCAAAACGGCCCGAGTCAAAACGGCCCTACGGCAAAAGGGCCCGGGTCAGAAAGACCCCGCGTAAGTTAATCTTGTCTATGATTTATGCAAAGTCTCTAGATTTGAGATTTTTCATTATTCTTGATTATACCTAGGTAGTGCGTCTTATATGTCGTGACATCTGGACACCACGAAGACAGAGCGCTGCAGTCGACTTAGCGAGCAGAAGGAAAGTTCTTTTTTCTGCTACTCTCGCGCTGTTGCCAGTGTTATACAGGCTTTATTTGCAGGGGCAGTACTTCCTCAACCTTCACTCAGTGCCTAAATCACTTACACACACACACACACACACACACATATTCTCTCTCTCTCTCTCTCTCTCTCACTCTCTCTCTCTCCCACACATACACAGTACCACCAGAAACAAAGCTATAATTCACAGTCTGGAGTTGGTCTACTACTCCCACGCTAACCAGACGTGGAAGAGGAGAACCGAAGCTTTCAATACTGTCTTTTATTCACAGTAGCTTCCCAATTGCATCACGATGCTTGAGCGAATCGAACCCGGAACCCCTCAATCCGTAGTCAGCAAAGCTAACCACTATACCAATATAAATATATGACTGTCCCGCTGGTATAGTGGCTACCGTCGTTGACTGCCGATCATGGAGTTCCGGGTTCGATTCCCGCCGCTGCCAAGGATTTTTTCAAGGCGTGTTGGTCTGGAACGGTGCCCACCCAGCATCGTGATGCAACTGGGGAGCTGCTATGAATAAAAGATGGGGCAATCCACGTCTGATCAGCGTGGAAGATGGAAGCAATCTCCTTCCTCCGGGGAGAGGCCTCATCCAGGAGTGGATCGAATGTGGCTGTGATTTATTATATTGATTGTAGTAATTTGAAAGAATAATAATTATTTGACACTTAAATAAAATTAACTTTCTTAGTGAAAAACGTTGATTACTTTTTTTGAAATTAGAAGGTGGGAAAAATAAAACTTCCGTTAATAACAGCAGCACGTTTAATTGCTTGTTCCCCGGGATATATCAAATTCCGGTTGTCTTTTCTTTTTCGCTGAAATTAATAACGCGCCTAATTATTTCTCTTCCCTCCGAATACAGGTTTCTTCTTGCTTACCATTGTTTACTTAGCAACTCGAGCACTACCACTTCCATACACAAGTGAGTGCAAATGCAAATATCGGACTGAGAATTGGCAACGAAGTTGTTTTCAACCCCTGTGACTTCAAGGTGGGTATGTCGCAGCAGATCACTTCATTGGCTCCCCGTGACTGCATTCCTTTTAAAAAGTGCTGCTAACTCAAAAAAAATTAAATAAATCCCAATATATATATATATGTCGTCTCGCATGAAGTGAAAAGAAAACCAATCTATTGATTCATACAGATCAGCTTTGTATATTCGTCCCGGGATATGAAGTATACAAGATATCGGCAGGAACCACACATTGTCTACACAGTTCTAAATCAAAATATTAACATCTATGAAAGTAAGTCTGTCAGAACAACAACATATGAAAACAAAACAGTGTGAGGATAATTTAATAACGATCGTGTCAACACACACACACACACAAAACGTTCATATTTCTAGAACGGAACAGACATTATTGTATTTCGAATCATCCCGCCATTTATTTTATCACAAACAGATAATGCTGAAACTTGTATTAAAATTATTGTACAGACACCAAAACACACAACCAGGGGTTCTGTCAGAATTTTTAGTTTGTGGGGTGTAAAGTCAAAATTGGGAGAGGTAAGTGGAGTTTTGCACGGATGTAATGCTAACTTTTATGTGGGTATACGCTTCGCAAGTTGTAACGAAACCTTTCGCTTACTATCTCATATACTTGCCTACTTCATAAATTTTAGATGGTTATATGCAGATGCCTAAAATGTTAAGGTTGGTACATGCCGCATACCCGCGTGTACCCTCCATTACATCCCTGGTTCATATTGATTTTTGAAGTTGCTGGGACGCTCTGGGGGTGGGTGGAATAACAGACCACAACCAATAGCAAATTTGTTGGTGTGTTCTGTTTAGATCCAGAAAGCAGATGGGGATGAAGAAATGGATGCAAAGTATAGAAAGAAACTGCAAGATCTATGCTATACTGTAGGTTCACGTGTTGTGTTTTATATCCCTTTTTAATGTATTGCATATGTTTAAAGATAAAACAGCTCTAAAATGGTGAAACAAGACCTAGTTTTTAAAGTGCATAGGCACTGGGCTTGCAAATCATTATCTCACCTGCACAACTGGAGGAACCTCAGAAAATCACGAGACAGTGTGTCCTCGTTTGGAATAAAGTAAAAAATAAAATGCTGAAGAGGAGGTAAAGCACCCCTTCAAACGGATGTTAAAGAAAGTAAAGGAGCAGGGATCGAAGATGGGTCTCAATATGAAAAAAAATGTACAGACACCTTGAACAGGTGAACCGCATGTTATAAAAGTTCGTTTCCATTGTTCCTTTTTTATTGCTGACTATTTGCATTATTATTGAAGAATTACAAGTCAAGGAGTGGTAGAAAGTAAGCGCAGTACCACCTGAATATACCCTACATTACCATAAATATGTATGGTTTGCTAATAGAGAATAAACGTACTCCTGTATATTGCAACACTTTTTCAACTCGCATTCTTTCCAACTGTCAAGACATCGTAGACGGACTATAATAATGTGTTGATCAAAAGGAGAAAGAAGTTGAGCGTAGTGAATATGTGGTGCAAAGTTTACATCATGTACAACTTGTAAATAAGACGTAGGAAACTAATTTAAATTTAGAACTTGACTATTTTTTTTGCTTTCAATTAATATTATGTTAAACGGTTTTACAAGAACGTTATTTTTCTCCCATATTAATAACTTCTTAATATATTAGGCTATATAATACATTAAGGCCCAATTGTGCCTGTATGTATGTTCTGGTGGACGTGCATCAACTGAAAAAAAAGAAGGAAATTTTGCAGATATTTTAGAACTTTAAGATATTAGAGTAATAAATATTAGAAGCTTCGGGGGAGTTGTGATGCGGGTGCCAAAACGGGTAAAAAGGGAATTTTGGAGGATATTTTAGAACTGAGAGATTCTGTTAATACGTAGTTGGGAGCTGTGATGCAAGTGCCACAACGGAAAGAAATGGAAATTTTGGAGGGAAGAGATTCTGGTTATACGTGGACTTAGGAGAGTTGTAGATGAGGAAATTGTTGGAGGTAATTTTAGAACTTTGAGATATTCCGATAATACGTAGTGGAAACTTCGGGTAGTTATGGTGGGAATGCCAAAACGGGAGAAATAGAATTTTTGGAAGGAATTTAAATAATGTCGCCCCGTTCCGCCCTACTCGCCCCGCTCTCCCCTATATATATAATACATACGCCAAAACTCTGGAACTAGAGAAACCAAATTTAGTATAAAGGTGCACATCAAGAGTGAGTTACTTTAAAATGTAGAGATTTTCAAAACGTCACCATCTTGAATCTAATATGGCCGCTAAATTATATTTCGTAGGAATGTCCAGCCCAAACCGCTGGCCCAGTTAGAATTTTGGTTTGCATACAATTATTTTCCAAAGATTTTTAAGCCGGTTTTGGGACTTTTTCACTTGGACTCTTTTGACCCCGGCCCTTTTGACGCGGGGCCGTTTTGACTCGGGCCCTTTTGACGCGGAGCCGTTTTGACCCGGGCCCTTTTGACGCGGGGCCGTTTCGGCTCGGGCCCTTTTGACGCGGGGCCGTTTTGACCCGGGCCCTTTTGACGCTGGGCCCTTTTGACGCGGGCCCTTTTGACGTGGGGCCGTTTCGACTCGGGCCCTTTTGACGCGAGGCCGTTTCGACTCGGGCCTTTCTGTCCTCGCCCTTTTGTCCGGGCCCTTCTGACATGGAATCGTGAAACTTGGGTGACTTTTCTTTGCTCGGAAATCTGTGAAAATATTTTCCTGATGACGGTGGATGAATACAACTGGGGGAAAGCACAAGGTAGAACGGTGGCTGCGAGAGAAATAATTTCGTTCACAGATTGTGTTGATCTGACGTTATCTCGTAAACTAAACGTAACTTTGCACATGGTTTTCTTGAGAACAAAAGAAGCTAAACATGAAATAATATTGGATTAGGCATTTAAGTTACACATATAAAAAACAGCAATATGTAAATGTCAACAGCAGAAATTCCTTTATTTCACAATCATTCTTCCCAACAACTACATTATTTCAAACAGATACTAACAAACTAACAAATGCAAATAGATCCTATAATAAGATCAATATTAGTAACAATAATACTTCTAAATGTCACGCTCGTCGAGAATGCACACTATGCATCCTAACGATGAACATGTTGAGATTGTAGTTCATTTTCCATATCAATTGGTTATGACTGAGAATTCTTATTCTCTACTTTCACTCACACAACACAACAGAGTATGTACTATTTTTTAACAAAACATACTTATACCATGTGTATTACAATATTTACATTGGAACTGAACATTAAGTTTTCTATATTATTTTCTAGTTCGTAAATATATTTTTAATATTAGCTAGATTCACAATTCTTCATAAGTGAAATTTACAATACACATATAGTACTATTTCTTTATGTTGTAACCATTTAAGATACGTACGTGTGATAGTAGTAGAGACAATTACATAAAATAAAATTCAGTAATACTATACGCTATCGTGTTTCTGTTATTAATACAATTCACCACCAGTGTGTCTAAAGATGCTCATGTTTAAAGGAAGAACATTATTTTAATATCAATATAGCAATCTGCAAAATATGAGTATGTTGTCATTTTCTACTATATAACTCAGACGGACTTTTCTATTAAATGTCTTTCCTTGTCGTAGTATTGAATATAATAATTTTAGGATATACATTTAAAAAAAAATTCTTCTAACGTTTAGTGATAGAGTTTACTTAAAGTAAGGAACTAAGGTTAATTATTATATTTTGTTTATTTACCGAGAACTTAACATTCTCCTTGAATGTGTTAAGTGATGAGAACTAATAAAGCAGAATGAAATTTAAAACGCGATAATTTCTTCTTGTTTTCAACGCTTTATTCTATAGATACATTGCACAAAACTGGATTGTTTGTTCTCTTTCCTACTCAGAATTCGGTTTTCGGTTTTGCTTTTCGAAACTAAAAATACACAACATTAAGTTTATCAAGAGCAGAAGTATAGACCACCCTACGCTGACAAAATCATTCTAATATGTAGGTCACACACATGTGACAATAATATAAAAGTGGTAGCCTTTCCTACAATACAAAGCGAGATAAAATTTGAGAACGAAATTCCTAAAAGAAACGCCCTGTATATAGTATTTGAAGTGCTGTTGCAAACCCTCACGCTGCCGGTCCTGGTGACCTCCCTAATTATCACAGAGTCATAATTGATGCCTCGTTGGTATCCTCGACATATTGAGCGTCCTACACGTTCAGTTCCTCTACATATTGAGCGTCCGTGTCCTCATCGAGTATGTCCGCTGTCTTTCTCACTAAGACACCCACGCTCCATCTTAGAATTTGAAGTTTCGTGAGCGACCAGCACCCTGCGACCATAGTTTATTTTAAATAAAACAACATAGGCTGATTTTATACACACGTTTCACCACACTGAAGTATCAACCACTGCACTTGAAGAAAAGCACTTTTCAAATGACTGAAAAAAAGTAAGCACAGCTTGAAAGCTTTATCGCGATTGAGAAAGGATGGAGGGGTTGAAAGGAGGGGCAGATTGACAGAACTACTTGTGATTTGTCATTCATACTTCGCCCTCGGCAATATAACTTCTTTTATCTTTTCTACTTGTGAACAACCCCTTGAACTCAAGTAAACAATGACGCGGTCGCTGGTATTCTATTTTTAGCTTAGCCTGTCATGAAGAATGTAGAGGCGGAAATGAAGCAATTTTTCCTACAAAAAAATATTATGAGTGTGTGTGTTCGTGTCTAAGAAAATATAATTTTCGTGTTTTACTAAAAAGAAAAGACAAATGTGTTCGTTTTATGTAGGACTTATTTTCTAAAAAAAATATGTGTAGAAGAATAATTAATCGAATTTGACATTCGCTCCCCCCCCCCATCACCACAGTATCACGTTATATGCATATCATTTTTCATTATTGTCCGTAGAACATAGTGCAACATGAATTATGCTTCTAGACCAACTTAGTGAATAGATATCGTGCCTTATACGGAACCGTCCTGAAAATATTTGTAATTTACGTCAAAAAATGGACTCAAAAAGTTGGCCAACTTTGCCCCCATATATGCAAAAAGTACACATACAGGGTAGTAACAGATAGTGGACGACTTCATCGCTTCCCATACAAATTTGTGTGCGTATACCCTCAATTGGGAATGGCCCCCTAAAAACCTGATGAAAAAACAAAAAAAAAACACGAAATTCACCCTCACCCTCACCCCTCTAATATAAAATGCATTTCGGCGAAAATCTTGATCGTTCAGGAATACATTGATACCAAGATCATCTTTCTAGGTTAATTAGGGGCTGAGCTATTGAGGATTAAAGCGCTGACGTAGCAGTTGCGTCAATCGGCGTTTAAAGGTTAACTCCTTAGTCATCACTCATTATTTCAAATTGGTAATATATTGATCACATTCATAATTTGTATCTAGTTGTACCGTTAACATGAGTACCAACCTTAATAGGTTACTTGAACTGAAAATGTGTTTAAATCCATATTGAACACTGGATAAATTTCAATGTCGACTTTATTCACATTAAACGCTTTTTTTGTTTTGAACTTATGGAGTAGGTTTTCCGGGTTTGTGATGTATTTAATGCTTCGTTGCATGTTGTTTCATCTTCCCATGTTTTTCATATTGTTGATAGTGTTGTTTTGCTTAAATTATTCTCCTGAATCTCTCAGTTAATCTGGGAAATATTTTCCCAATTACCAGTGAGTAATTTTATTGTTTAGTGTAGTTCATTCTTTTCAATAGCTAAATTTACACACTATAAACATTTCCCTAATTACTTTACATGAGCTCCAGTGTTATTTAATATTATAACCATCACTATTACGGTTCCCAAAATTGAACGTACCGTTACTTGAGGGGGAAAATGCGTTATGTCGAGTGCTTTAAATATCTCTTGGGGACGTGTATAGATGGAAGGCAGAAAAACTTTCCCTTCAGTGGTTTATTGTTATAGTTTCTTCTATAAGTAGATTGAAGATCGCGTAGTAATATGTGTCTGCTTGCGAGTCGAAACATCGTACTATCGCATGGAGTTTCAAACGCTAACCCTCCTATGTTGAAGATTCAAAGTGCCGAACGCAGTGAAGTAAATGAAATTGCAATTTCTATGAATATACGTACTTTGTTCCCGATAATGGTGGTGAAAATATATCGAATAAAAGGGACATTCCAAAATTCTCGTTCTTTTCTAAAAAAAAAGAAATGGAATTATTTTACAAAGAGGAAGACAGAGAAAACATTGCAAGTATGTGTCGTTGCTTTCTCGCCTGTAGCATGAAACTAATTTTTTTATTTGACATTGAAACGATCTTTTACTTAAAATTTCTTTGCGAAGTGTCTCTAAGTAGTAGAAGCCGACATGATTTGAGTGGTTTAATCCATTAGCAAACACGACGTTTGTAAAAAGACTAGAGACTGAAATCTGCCAGAACGTTTATCACGATTCTACCGTCAAACTGAGAGCCACTCTGCTAAAATCACAATGAGTAAACCTTATCAGAGTAGCGTCTAACGTAGCTTTGATCATTTAGTTAGAGTATGGACACATTTGGAAATATTAGTTCCGTTTAGTGTTAACCAACATAAATTTCATAACATGACATTATCAGCACCGCGATGCGTTGTAATTATTATAAACTAACTTTTAAAACAGTCTAGTATGCATCGATAGGAAATTTGCAACTTAATTGGCTAATTTTAGAAAGCGGGTAGTTTTAGCAGATTGAATTTATTAGAGAAAGAGTTTTCGAACATTCAACAATGATAGCTTCGGACGTATACAAGTCTATTTAATAACACACTACTTACATTTGTAATAAGATAGAAACATTAGCATTGAATTATGAGTAAATATGATCTGAAATAAAATGATTTGTCTTCAACACAATTGAAAGGTAAAGAGAAAGAAGGGGATCATTGCAATTTCCTGCATTCACTGGACTTGAAAATGAACTTTCCATTCTGGAAAATAAAATATTCCCTACAAAGTAAATGAGTAATGGAAATTAATGTTAACAATAGCCTCTATACAGAACATAAATGTTTACAACCCTTCTCATGATATCTTTATGAAATGTTGATGAACCTCTTCTTTGCCTGTATCCTTCAATTAATATTAGCTTATTGTTTAAAGATAATTTGATTAAGTTTTGACTGCGAGGTCAAGAAGATTTGTATTAACTGTGTTGTTCATATCCGGAAGAGCATTGCAGATTTTACCCAACTAGTTCAGAAAATTCTTGTTCCATTCTTTCTTTTTCTTCTGTGAATTGGACTTCATTGGTCTTATCGGACAACGTCTCTTGAATCTGTAGTAATTGCTGTTAACGAGACTGTCTTCACTATAACTGGGATTACATTTACAAGCGATACGAAATATTGCCCAGTAGAAAATTTCCAAACCACTGACCATGCTAAATCCCAAGAATAATCCACAAATTCCGCCAAAGGATACTACAAACAAAGAACAAATTACATTTAGGCTAGAATTTAATGTCAACACGTATATGAATACAAAATACGTTGGAATTATTTAAAATTTAGATGTAATGCGTATACCGCTAGATACCGCCTCTTTGTTTTGTACAGCAGGTAAAAGATCTTAGTTGCCACGAAATGTTGTCAGGTGTACATACTTTCAACATATTTTCTTAAAATAGTGATTAGGTTATTACGGCGCGACTTGCATTATTCTTAATATTAGCATAATAGGAAAGTTACGACATAGAACCCTACTAATATTAAGTAGAACAGTTTAGGTTATTGCATCTTAATGTGTAAGAAGAATTTGGCCAACTGATAACGGAAACCTTTTTAAAACAGAATGTCTTGAAGTATGGCGTTGTGGACTTCGGTGTATGGTCACTTTCTGCAGTTTCTTGTCTGTACACAGTTTGTGGATGGCCAAAATTCTTAATACGAGTAATGGAAGCTCTTAAACTAAAGTGTTTTATACAATTTAAAATTATTTAGTACTTAACAACACTACTACTTTTCCCAATGTTCAAGCACTCGAAGAATGCCATACAGCAGATATAAGTTTGTAAACTCCTACACAAATAACTGTGACAAAAAGCGTGCTATCTAGCGGTATAACCGTTTGACTTCAATATCCAAATCATCTATATATTTTCTACCATATAAGGTAGGATATATGCACTTAACACCAATTTGCAATACGTTATGAGTAAAAGGTATCATCAAGTTAGTAAATTCCTTCAAAATGTTAAGAAGTCATGTTTTCCACATTTTTTATTTTCTACCATTATTCGAGTATCACGATATATAAACAGACAATACTTGTAACGAACTATAGAATTTTTTCTTTATTCATACTAGTATTCAGAAAATATAACTGGTAACTTTAAATTGGATCTATAATCTCTTTTGATATTACTTGATTCTTTGAACGTATCTAGATATCATACGTCCATGCTTAGTACAATGTAAATTGTACTCATTATTGAAGTACAGAAAATGTAATACCCTCTGGATCTTATTTCTGCTTATTGATAATCATCGTTGAATAATCAACCATATTGAATAACAGCAAAAATTGACTTCTATCATCTAATAGAATGAATGACATTAACGACAAGCCTTCTTCCGACAGAAATATTGACAAGGTAAAAAATTCACTGATAAGTAGGTACTTTATACAGAAGATTAATTCACTGAAGATTGGACGATTTGTCATTGGGAGTTTTCAGTCCAAGGAGCAAACAGCGTCACCCTTGTGAGCATGACGTAGCAATAACAGTGTAGTGTCGCTGTAGGTAGGGCCTGACCTTCCTACGTTCCCAATCTGAGATGGAAAATTTTTGATATATGTCAAAGGTAAATAGTTGAGCTCTCCAAAAAATACAGTTTCTAAAAGTAATGCAGCGTTAAGTCCAAACTCCCACGTTAGACAGACGATGAAGTATAAAATATTGTACATTACACACCACCGGACAAAGCCTCTGAAACGACATGAAGAAGCTGTGGACATATAACAAGTGTAAGATGAACTTCAATGATCTCGGCTATAACGATGACATTCCTCTTATGTAAACACTTCCAATAACATAGCCTGTACGTCCTTGATACTTGCTAGCAAGATCCACTCTGCATGGCATTCCAAGATAGAGAAGAAAATGATTGGAATTCGACATTGAATTAATAAACTATAAAATACGGTATATTGCACACCACCGAATGAACCCTCTGAAAAGGCATGAAGTAACTGCGGACATTTAACAATTGTAAAATCAACTTTAATAATCTCGACTATAACGATGACATTTTTTTGCATGTAAATAGATCAACTAACATAACGCGTACATCTATGATACCTGTTAGCAAGATCCGCTCTACATGGTATTCCGAGATAGAAAATAAAATAAATGGAATTCGACATTGAATTAA
This sequence comes from Lepisma saccharinum, assembly GCA_022664845.1. Taxonomy (NCBI): domain Eukaryota; kingdom Metazoa; phylum Arthropoda; class Insecta; order Zygentoma; family Lepismatidae; genus Lepisma; species Lepisma saccharinum. The sequence goes on along the minus strand of JAGDQP010012950.1, from coordinate 1,784 downwards.
TAAAGCAGAAAATACGTTATATTGCACACCACCGAAAGAACACTCTGAAAAGACATGAAGAAACAGTGGACATCTGACAAGTGTAAGATCAACTTTAGTGATCTCGGCTATAAAAATCACATTCTTGATATGTAAACACACTCAAAAACAGGGCCTGAACGAGTTTGATAATTGCTAGCAAGATCCACTCTACATGGCATTCCGAGACAGAGAAGAAAATAATTGGAATTCGACATTGAATTAAAAATGTATAAAACAGTGTATATCACACACCTACGCATGAAGACTCTGAAACGACATGAAATAACTGTGCCAAGTACAGTGACAGGTGTAAGCAACTTAATCCTCTGACATTCTTCGTATGAAAACACATCCAATAACATATCTTGTGCGTGTTTGGTACTAACCAGCAAGATCCACTCTAGATGGCATTCCCAGATAGAGAAAAAAATAATTGTAATTCGACATTGAATTATTAAAGTATAAAATAAGGTATATTACACAACATCGAATGAAGCCTCTGAAAAGAAACGAGTAAACTGTGGACATCTGACAAGTGTAAACACATCCAATAACATAGCCATTATCTAATGGGTACTTCCTAGCAAGATAAACTCAACATAGAAATTACGAGATATAGAAGAAAATAATTGGAATTCGATATTGTACAAACAAAGTATACAATACTGTATATTACACACCAACGGATGAAGCCTCTGAAACGACAAAAAGTAACTGTGGACATCTAACAAGTGTAACATAAACTTCAATGATCTTGGCTATAACGATGACGTTCTTAGTATGTAAACATAACCAATAACATAGCCTGTACGTGTTTGATACTTACTAGCAAGATCCACTATACACGGCATTCCGAGATAGAAAAATTGAAATTCGACATTGAATTAATGAAGTAAATAACACTGGATATTACACACCACCAGACGAAGTAACTGAAACGACATGAAGTAACTAAGACATCTAACAATATTAAGAGCGACTTGAATGATCTCTGCTATAACGATTACATTCTTGGTATGTAAACACATTCAGTAACATAGCCTGTACGTGTTTGATACTTGCTAGCAAGAACAACACTAAATGCCATTACTAGATAGAGAAGAAAACAATAATTAGTATTCAACATTGAACTAGTAAACTATGAAAGACGGTATATTACACACCAATGAATTAAGCGCATGAAAGGGCATGAAGTAAGTGTGGACATCTGACATGTGTAAGATCAACTTTAATTATCTCGGCTATAACAAAGACATTCTTGGTATGTGAACTCATCCACTAACATAGCCTGTACGTGTTTGATATTTGCTTGCAAAATCCACTGTACATGGCGCTCGGAAATAGAGGAAAATAATTGGAATTCGTCATTGAATTAATAATTTAAAAAATACTGTATATCACACCCTAACGGATGAAGCCACAGAAACAACATGAAGTAACTGTGGACATCTAACAAGCGTAAGAACAACTATAATGATCTCGGTTACACCTATGACATTCTTGTTATAAACACATTCAATAACATAGCGTGTACATGGTTGATACTTGCTGGCAAGATCCACTCTACGGGGCATTTCGAAATAGAGAGGAATATAATTGGAATTCGACACTAAATTAGTAAAGTATAACATACTGTATATTACACACCAACGCATTAAGCTTCTGAAACGACATGAACAATATAAAGTAAAGTGAAAGGTGTAAATTACTTAATATTATGACATTCTTGGTATGCATACAAATCCAATAATATAGCCTGTACG
>JAGDQP010012949.1:35872-49008 GCA_022664845.1 Lepisma saccharinum | reverse complement strand
AAGGGGGGAATGAATCCGTTCATCAGGAAGGGTATACCTCTACACACGATCACAAAGCCATGGCTCTCAAGCCAACGTCACCATTAGACATCCTCGCCTCCGCTCCCTGTTGCACGAGTTCAAAGTAAAATAAAAGGGGGGGAGGGGAAGAAACAGATACCATTGGAAACTAACAACTTTCTTACTTTGCCTCCACGTAACCTTTCATAGAAACCCAAAGGGAAGGTTATACCTTCTCAACGTGAATTATAAAAATTCGAACTGTTCTTTATGACTGATTAAACTTGCTATTACATGAAACCAATTAACAACTTTCGTTTATGAAATAACTTAATTTAATTCACAAAGCCCAAGGTATTAATCTCGAATATTTAGCTCACAAATGCAACTGAATTACCATAATACTTTAGAATGACCCATGCAAACGGTATCGCCATTTAACTTCTTGCAAAATAACGAGACCGAGTATTATTTTCCTCAAAGACAAATTAGTTTCAAAATTTTCTTCAAATTAACTGTTTAATTCAAGTATTATTATTTATAATATTATTAAATTATACTAAGCCTGATTCTAAGCTCTTCGATGTCGGATTAAACAACAGTTTACTATCTCGCAGCAGCAACCAAAAGTCGACCTTCCTATGTAACCAACAAACCCAAACAGTAGCGTGATATCGCCTTCACCGCGAAACAAGGCCGAGGTAGCGACTCGCGCAGGGTTGCCAATTTCAAGATTAATTCACTAGGAAAAATTGCTCAATATAATTTACATGTTAGGATTCAATCCAAACAATTGTAGACATGTAGTTTCGAACACTACACTTGGCACCTTCCGATTTTCCCTGATTTGCATCCATGGGACACGCACTTGCTGACGAGCGCTTCACATCTTACGAAATTGGCTTGATGGCTGATTTGCAGCACAAGAGGCACAGTTTTTTGGTCTGGCATCCACACATTGCCGGAACGATGGCAGAAATGTATCGCTAGCGATGGCCAATACTTCGAATAAAATAGTTCTTAGCGTTGTCATCCCTCCACTGTGTCTTTTCTGTATATAAATTTCGGTTTCGTATTTACGCACCTGGTAGTACGTAACATGATAAGAAAAGCTTAGTCATCTGGTTGGAAACAGCACCGAATTTCTGAGCTATAGGCAAATGAACTGGAGAGGTTCAAATATCCAATACATCTAACGATAGAGCTGATGCAGCATGCTATCGTCAAAGACTTCAAAAATGTTCTATCTAAATTTGCATATTTCAAAATCGTGCACTGGGTACGCAAGGGATTTCTCAGGAAGTAACCGATTCTCAGATATTATCTGAAGAAAAGTCGCAAAGGAATTATTGTTACCTACTGGGAATCATTCCATTCATGCTCATTCCGACCCACATTTACTTCAGAAAATTTCTGGAAACCTGTACTTCCTTTTGGGATTCCTTGCGCACTCAATGCTCATATATGCATTTTTAATAGATCAGGCTTGAAGCGTTTGATGATAGATAGTATGCAGCATCAGCTCTACCTTTAATTATGTTGGAAATTTGAAGCTGTAAATTATATCTCTCACTCTTTCGGCAGCCTGTAGCTCCGAAACACGGCTGAATTTCCATGCCGATGATCATAATTCCTTTTCATATTTTCTTATCTCTTCAAGTTTGCCGGCACACTGTGTTACCACTCTATATAAAGTTGGCAGTGTGCCATAATGTTTGTTTTCTCATACGTTCTATCAACTTACTTCGAAAAATCAGGTTTCTTTCTTTCTCCTTGTATATGAGACAAAGATTATATCTTTCTTAGTTTGTAAGAATCCATGATTGTTTCTGCTTGAGACCCAAATTTGTACTTGCTCTCTATTGTTGTGAATAGTACATTTAAAGCTAGAGTTTTGTAGCGTTTCAGATGGGTACATTTTTTCTGTGAGTGAAATTAGGTAAGGCATTAATTCGATCGTAATATTTGGAAGTTGATTTTCGGGGTGGTTGATGTATCAAATGAAGGTCCAAGATTTTTTAGGATAACCTTGCGCTGTGGTACATTTAGTTCTAGTTCCTAATATAATCTGTTGGAACTTGAGCTCGCACCTGCTTGTTTGTGCTCTATTGCATACTATATAATAAAAATCGGAGATAATTAGGAATCTCTTGTCTAAGAGAAGATAAAAAACTTCCATAGTTTTATAAAGGGAGGCATGCCTAATACACATAAGTAATACGTACAATTCCAAACTCCTTATTTCAAATCTAAGATGTCTGTTTTCTATTAATAAATAAAACTAAAATAAGTAATTCAGGTGGAAATATATCATCCGTTAAATTTTATATTTAATTGTTCTAATACTTTTGGGGCACAAGGGCACGGCATCCGCAAGCAATTGAACTATTTCCACTCCCTGTTCCTAGTGTAAAATTTTATTTCCTCATTTTAAGATTTTTTATCTAGATAAACTTCTGATGTAAGATATGTGAAAACATATCTTTCACTTTCAATGATTTGAATTCATTTCTGGCTTTTAGGTATCGATAGCTCATGCTCGGATAGGGTAGGAGATAGGATACAGGAATGAATAAACTAGGGTCTAGGTTGATGGTATCATCCCGGCATTTTCTTGGTCAGACTAACGACAAAAACCTAAATATACCTCAGTCAGGATGCTTGGTCGCTAGTAAAGAACCCACGAGCTCGAGTGCGAAACTAACGCTTTAGTAACTAAACCACCGCCAGTCGGTACTTCCAGTGATGTTTAGTACATCATAAAAAATGATGATAACATCTTTAACTCCATGAAGAACCCAAGTAAACAGAGAAGTGAACACATTATGTGAAGGAAGGTCTCAACATGAAATTAGTTTTTAAAAACCTTTTAGGTAATAAAATATTATGATGGAATGATTTAAAAAATAAACAATTCTTTTAAAATTGATGAGGCGCGATATCTTCAATGTTCAACTCGTTGAGAACGTAGATAAAATCTTTCAGTTATTCCTCATTGCTATTTCTTGTGAAGGAAAAAGAAATGAGCATTTGAATGAAAAAATAACATTAAAATAATTGAACGAGACAAATTAATTTCTGAGAAACGGAGAAAACAATGCGTTGCAAGACATCAAAATGTAATTGCTTTCGTTCTTAATATATATTTATTTACGGATCTTAAAGGCAGCTATAAGATAAGCCCGTCATATGTCAGAGGGATGGTGTACCAGGACGACGACCACTTTTCTGTTCTAAATCAGCGCAAAAAGCGGTGTTGATTTCTCTTATTTAACACAATAGATGTGTTGTAAATTCTCCTTTAATAATATAGAGGCTTGTCATACTAGCTCCATTTTTTGCATTGCTTAAACACAGAGAAATTTGGCCACCCTGGGCCACCGAAAAGTGTTACAGAGAAGGTTTAGTTAGCGGCTATGACCTTTTCTCTAGACATTATATCAAGGTTCGAATGGTCAAACCAAGGGAATCCGTCAAAAACCTCGGTGAGTGTGGTCGACAGCAGGCTTCGGAGCTCCGTGCCTCCGCGTTGCCGATCCAGTATCTCAGAAAATATGTTACTAGTACATGTGTCTATTAAAAGTACTGTACGTGTGTGATGCTCTTGTGATCCAGAAAAGATAGTTTATTCCCAAGAGGGTTACAAAAAAAAAAAAAAAGCCTCAAACGTCCAATAATCAGCTGGTTTTTCTTCAGTGTGTCAAGATTTGCCCAAATCAAATACCCTTTATTTAAAAATTAACACACTAAATCACATAAACAACACAACTTCTAGTGAGACAGCTAGCTAGCTATGGTTGCTGATTGGCCCCCTGCGAACCAGTCCCGTACCGACTACACAAAGTGAATTTATAATTAACAATAATCAATGGTTCCCTCTGGCCCCCTGTTCCTACTACATCTAAGGATGCAATACTAAAATAAGCCTTCTTGTGTAGAAATTGTTTTGTAAATGATATAAGAAAATTAAGCAAATAGAAACATGGAAAAATAAATAAATAGCAACACTAAACTAAACATGAAAAAAAATAATGCTACGTCTTACACCAAAAATACAGTTTATTTTTTAAGGCTCGTCAGTGTTCATCATTTTTAAGTCCCGAGTTCCAATTCATTGCTTTTCCACCTTTCACTTGTAGTTCTTCTATCTTCCTGTCCCAACACTTTTACTTCACTCCAGTCTACTAAATGTGTCGTGTCTCTTATATGTTTGTATTTAGCATTTCTGTCCCTCTCCAACCTAACATCATCTTTATTGTTTTATCCGCTCTCTTAACCTCTTTCCCTTTTCATAATCACTGCACTGGATTCTATAAATTACTCCTTTTTTTCTCCATCATTCCCTTCTCTTCTGCTCTCTTATCGCCTCCAGTAGCCTCTTTCTTCATTTTCTATACATTAAAATACCTCCCATCTTCTTCAGCATTATCTTTGTCACTTCTGTTTCCTCTCCTATATTCTCCATCCCCACCACAGTTTGTTCTTTTCTTTTCCATTTTCCTTTTGTTCCGCTCTTTCTTGTCTCTTTGTCTCTCCTTTCCTTCGGTGACTCAACCTCCTGTTATCATATCCATTTCTCCTTAACTACTCATGAAAAACTACTTGCTGTACTTTTTTTTTTCTTTCACTGTTGACCTACGTAATTCTTTCGTGTATGTTTTCTTTCTAAGTTTCTCTTCGTCGAGTAATCCGCATCACTCCTACCATGGCAAGAGTTACCGGACGCACGACAATTTTTCCTCTTTATCTTCAATCTGTTTTACAAATTTCTCCTACTTCCTTTGTGTACCCTTCCGTATCCCCAAGCAATCGTGAACATATCTACTAATAAACACACTAACTTGTCACCTCCTTTTAACCTTCTTTTCCCATTCATTCGTTGCAATTTCCGCCAGCACTGGAATCAGCCTTGAACCTGTGCTCAGTCCCTCCTTAATTCTGACCAACTTATCACCTATGACACAATAACTATTCTTCCACATAGCTCTCAGAGCCTCTTTCAGCCCTTCCCCACTACAGCCATTAATCCTACTATCCTTCATAGGCACTATTATGACCCTCACTATGTTCTTTCTTCTTTAATTCGGGAACATTGCTTTTACATTTACACTGAACATGAGCGATTTAGCTGTCATCTCCCTTACTTCCTTCAGCTTTGTTTTTAATTCCACGGAGTTCTTCACACTAGCACTCTCCTGTTGTCCCCTTATCACCTCTGCCCCCTTGTTTATCTTCTATTCCAGCGATTCAAACATATTGCCGCAACAATCCAACATATTGTCCCCCAATTTTATTTTCTCCTTGTAAAAACCATGTTCCTGAGCTTAAGAAGAAAGAACGTAGTGAGGGTCATAACAGAAGATGAAAGGATAGTAGGATTAATGGCTGGAGTGGGGAAGGCCTGGAAGAGGCTCTGAGAGCTATTTGAAAGAACAGTTCTTGTATCATAGGTGATAAGGTGGTTAGAATTGGGGAGAGACTGAGCATAGGTTCATGGTTGATTCCAGTGCTGGCGGAGATTGCTATGACTGAATGGGAGAAGAAGGTACGATTAAAAAGTGGTGACAAGTTAGTGTGTTTTTAGTGGATATGGTGACGATTTCTTGGGGATACGGAAGGGCACACAAAGGCAGTTAGAGAAATTTGTAAAAAAAAAAATTGAAGATAAAAAGGAAGGCATAGAACTGGAGTTGGAAGTGGAAAAGGATAATACGGTAGTACTTTTAGATATGAGAATAAGAAAGAAAGAAGGAAAGATATACACGGATGGTACCAAAAAAGTTGTGCTTCCGGGAACTATTGTTCTGCTAGGAGTGATACGGATTACTGGACGAAGAGAAACTTCAAAAGCAACATAAAAGAAAGAATTAGCAAGGTCAGCATTGGGCCATCCTATCTCAAATCAACCAAAGTAATAAAATAAAACATGGTCTCAGATTTTGCTAAGTTTTTGTACATTGAAAGACACGTATGAGACTAGTTATTTCCCAAAATAAAACTTTTCCAGCCCTCATAGTTAATTTGTAATTATGCAATTAGCTTCAAGGTCATGACTCAAAAACAGCTGGTTTTGCATTTTATTGTTTATTTCAATAACTATAAGAGCCATGAAGCTAAAAATTTGCATCCGCATGTAATTTTGTTTGTAGATTTCAAATCTGCAATCAAAACTAATGAATATTTTATAGGTGTAGAGTTATAGCAGCATTTATAGTCCCAGGTTCAGGCCTCGGAATGAGCATGTGGTGAAAGTTGTACATGCGTGAAATTTTAGCACAAGGTGAAGAAATAACAATATTTCATGTGATCCAAATTTGGTTTTGGGTATTTGAACATAAAGGGGAAAAAGCTGAATGTGTCCTTTGCCTCATAATGTGTGGTATTCTTGAGTTTCTCCTTTAGTTCTGTCAGTAAAACTGAAAGATGCTGACAGCTTTTGCAGTTGCATGGATCGTTAGATCTTGTCTCAACAATACCTTCACCTCTTAGCTCCAAAGTTATTGCAACATGTTGGGCAGCAATTGTTTGAAGCTGTTCACCTTTCTTTTGCCAAATTCTATTCTAGCTTTCTTACACATACTGTGAATGACTTCTACATCTTTCATAGGGGATTTGTAAAATGCATCCAAACTCTTGCTTAGTGTTTCACTGGACCCTTGAGGGGCTGGTATTTATTCAGAATGAAGTTTCACTTTTCTCAGTCCTTTATTCACTTGCTTCTTGTGACGGTGGTATGGGTCACAACATGTTTTGTAATTGTAAGAGAACTTGGCCCAAATTTTTTCGTATTGATGGTAACAGAACGTTGCTCTAGGAGCTTCCAGTTTCTTAACTCCACTTTAAAAGACTTTTCTCATCACTTGATAGCGAGCTTATCATATGCGCTCCAATAGTTCTGCAATAAACTGTCATATGGCATTGATCACTTTGTAAATTTCGGCCCACAGTACTATCCATGATCCCAATAACTATGGCTCACTGAACTATTACACTCAAACACTGTTCACAAAATTTCTTCAATTCACCTGGCCTATTTTGCGAGCCAGAAAGAATTGAGCTACAGGTATTTGTTTATATAAACAATACAGTCTGCTGTTTATTTTGCTGCGAAAAACTCTGTTTATATTAGTCTTTATAAACACAGCCTGCTCTTTCCTTGGAGTAATCACCTTCCAAGGCTGTTCTGGGTGATTTCCCTGATAACATGTTCATCAACCTGTAATAGCCATATGAAGAATGTATTAAAAATAACATATTAGAAGTTTTTTCTCCCCTTAGGTTCAAATATCCAAAACCAGATTTTGCTCACATGAAATATAGGTATTTCTTCACCTTGTGCTAAAATTTCACCCATATACAACTTTCACCACATGCTCATTCCGGGGCCTGAACCTGGGACTATAAATGCTGCTATAACTCTACACCTATAAAATATTCATTAGTTTTGATTGCAGATTTGAAATCTACAAGCAAAATTACATGCGGATGCAAATTTTTAGCTTCATAGCTCTTATGGTTATTATGACAGAGCGGAACAAAAGGAAAATGGAGAAGAAACTGTGGTGGGGGATAGAGAGCTGAAGAAGATGGGAGGTATTTCAATGTACAGAAAAGGAAGCAAGAGGCTACTCTAGGTGATACGAGAGAAAAGAAAAGCGAAGAGAGAAGAAGGGAATGATGGAGAAAAGAGGAGTAATTTATAGAATCCAGTGCAATGATTGTGAAATGTGCTATGTGGGGGAAACGGGGAAAAGAGGTTAAAAGAGCGGATAAAAATGATGTTTGGTTGGAGAGGGACAGAAATTCTAAATACAAACATATAAGAGACACGACACATTTAGTAGACTGGAGTGAAGTGAAAGTGTTGGAACAGGAAGATAGAAGGACTGTCAGAAAAGGGAAAGAAGTAAGTTTTATACAAGTGAAGGGTGGAAAAGCGATGAACTGGAACTCGGGACTTAAAATTGATGAACATTGGGGTAAGTTATTAAGGAGCCTTAAAATATAAATTGTATTTCTGGTGTAAGACGTAGGATTTCTTCTTTTTTTTATGTTTAGTGTTCTTATTTATTTATTTTTCCATGTTTCTTTTTACTTAATTTTCTTGTATCATTTATAAATCAATTTCTACAGGACAAGGCTTATTTTGATATTGCATCCTTAGATGTAGTAGGAACATGGGGCGAAAGAGAACCATTGATTATAGTTAATTATAAATTTACTTTGTGTAGTCGGTACGGGATTGGCTGGCAGGGGGCCAATCAGGAACCACAGACAGCTATCTCACTAGAAGTTGTGTTGTTCATGTGATTCAGTGTGTCTGATGAAGCCAAGTTGTTAGTTGCTGAAACTTTTAAACTTTTTTTTTTTTTTAGTTTTTCAATAAAAGTTATTTGCTTTGCTCAGCTATTATTTTATTTTCTGTTAAGTATATGAAAGCAAAGCTTTGACATGGAAAATATCGAAGTAGATGAATCCAGGGTGTATTAAACCTTCAAACAATGTTCCGAAACTAGAAACTAACCTTATATTTTACTATAATTTACTTTCAAATATGGCTTTATCTGCATTCATTTCACGTTCCTTGCTGATTAAGGTTTTTGAGATTTTATTTTAACTTCATTGTTTATTGTTACATATATGCATCACATTGCATCAGAGATGCTTTGATGTAGTCAATTTACAAAGGAAAATACAAATAAAATCGTATGGGTACATGTATTTTACAATGAATTTAACATATTAAAATAAACAATAAAATAAATAGTTGCATATATGCATTGCATGGCATCAGTGAAGCTGTAATGTAGTCAGTTTTACAAATGAAAAGTACAAAATTTTATACGCATGTAATAATAATTAACAATTATTATTCCAGTCATAAGTTATTAACAATTTTAAAATAAACAAAAATACAACTATAGTTTTAAAAATTGCTGTTCATATTCGTTTACGTTAGATGCGCAGCATTGTTTTAAAATAAGTTTTATTTTCAAAGAAAATGATTTCCCTTCAAGGTTTTTGATTTGAGGCGGTGACATATTGTAAAATTTTAGACCAGTTTGTAAATAATTGTTTTCTGTCTTAGAGAGCCTATATCGAGAAATATGAAGTAAGTTGCTTTTTCTGGTATTGTAATGGTGGATTTCTAATCTCGGAACAAATTCTGTAGCATGATCTTTTACATATATTATACTTTAATATAGGAACATACCATACACTGTTACAATTCCCAGCTCAATAAAACTACTACGACAAGATTCCATAGGAACTAAATGAGCAAGACATCTAAGAGCAGCATTTTGTAAAAGTAAAACATTTTTAGCTCCTGAAAAATGTACCCAAGACATAGCACCATACGACAGCAGGGAATGAGATAACGCAAAATGGGCTTGTAGTAGCCAATTTGTAGGAATTAAGAATGTTTGTCTTCTCAATAGAAATTATACTTTAGAAAGCTTTTTTCATAAGATATTAGTATGAATTTTCCAGTCAATTTTGATATCAAAGTATAATCCTAATAACCTTAGTGAATAAAAAGTTTTCAAGTTTATGTTGACTAATGAAACATATATTTGACATGAATCATTTGTTTATTTTTGGGAAGTGAGGCAAACAGTTCTAAGATTCTTTCAATATCTATGTTACACGCCTAATATTAGAATCTTTTTATAAAACTTCATCATTGATATATTTCTTGTTCGATTATTAGATGAAGTACCTAAGAAAAGTACCTACGATTCAGGAACTAGGTACAGCAAATTGTGCCTAGTTACGGATACTAGGTACTGCAACTGAAATATATTTTGGTACATGCTTTAGGTACGTGTTGTGTACTAGGTATTACCCAACAGTCATACTGAATATGGTTCAGAATTTACGATCGTTCATTATATAAAATGAAGTGATACATGTTTTTTTTATATCAAATATCTATTGTTTTAAATGTATCTCTTCTTTGTAGGCCGGGAACTACGTCCGAGATGATGTTGTTTCATCCACAATACAGCTTGTTTCCGACTCTACCTCCCAACAAGCTTATATTGTTGAGCAACTTTGGTGTGCTCTGGAGCGGGATACGGCAGACAGGCAACCATTAACTCAAGTAGCGACTTGGTGTATTGGTGAATATGGAGATCTCCTACTATGCGGAAATTCAGATGGGGATTCTGTTGTAAGCATAAATTATTGAATAACATGTGTAACTTACAGAAATGTCTATTTCAGATTAAAATAGTGTGGATTGAGATTGACATTTACATTTGTTTCAATATCATAGTTATTTTCCATGATTTGACAAGCACATGCTTTCTATAACTTCAATGAAATAATGATGTACGAAATTACGGAAGTGTACTTTTTCATGCACATAATCCATAACATGTAGAGGATAGAACGATTCAGTAGTTGTCCTTGCGATCGGTGCAAAATATACTACTAATAACATTAAGAAAAGGACAAACCAACGTTAAAAAATTACTTTTATATATATATATATATCCCCTTAACTGGCCGCAATTAAAATTAGAAATGCTCGTCAATACATTGGCGTTTGTAAAGTAAAAGCTTCGTATTGTATATGTAATTTATTTCCGGTATGTCCAGTCATTCGCGCTAGAGGTCGTCTTCGCGAACTTCAGCTTAGGCAGTTGCTTCTCGAAACGCAGTTCTATTCGTTCGGGAAAATGAGGAAAATGAAAGTAGTATTGTTACATGAAGGTGTTACTATTGTGTTGTACTTACATATAGTGGGATCTAATATTATTATTACATTGTATTTATAGTGAGATAGATTGATGCTTCCAAGAAACGATTATTACTAATTGATAGCCGTTTTCAAGATCAAAACGTCTTTTCCAATGTATGGACACTATAGGAGATATGAAATAGTTTAATAAATCAAAATGTAAGAAATGAAATTCGTTGTATATCTATTAACAGTAAAGCACTCATTAAACCTGAAGATATCGCGGAAGCATTTAACAGTCATTTTCTTAACACGACTGCATTTTCGAAGACTGTGTCCTCACGACGTAGAATCCGGTATCTAAATAACAAACTTAATTGGAGCAAAGTGTGTTTTAACTCCAGTTACAACTGAAGAGGTATATTCAGAAGCTGTCCAATACAAATTTAGCTGATTTGGATGAAATTCCATCTATTATTATTAAGAGGTGTTGTACATTTAATTGAACACCAGCTTTCCTATTTTTTGAGTCAAGCGTTTTCCCAAGCAGGCTAAAAATTGCTAAGGTTATTTCTTTAAACAAAAAATAACTGAGGTATCAGAGACGTACAAAATTATCGTCCCATTTCTATATTATTCATATTTTCAGAAATATTTGAATAGGCAATGCTGCCGTTCACACACGTTTTATGCATTCATTGCTCAGTTTTCGTCATGCTGTACTTTTGGACATCAGTGTCATTTGTAGATGCTACCATAGTAGACTAAAATTTCTAATCTATTTCATTTGCTACTGTTAACTGTGAAAAGCTGAAGATAATTATGATCTCAGTACAAAACAAAATAGAATGTATTGCTGAAAATAGAGGGTGTTGCAAAATAACATCTACAGAACCACGTCTCCCGTTTACTGACATGAAAATAAGAACAGAAGTATAGACCATCTGGGGGTGCACAAGTGCTTCCTTTGGGCGATATAGGCTGCTGAAAGCGTGGGAAAATGAGCTGCAGAGTCAGATATTTCCAGGCGGTATGGTACCCTAAAAAATTGTGCAATCCAATGTCACTTGAAACTAACGTGAATATAAACTCGGGTAACTATATTGTGGACGACTTGGTCTTACGTAGTCATAACTAATATTAAAGCTTACCTCTTACTGATATAATTTGCAGTTTGGTGCAGCTTACTGACGTTCATAATATTGTGAATTAATACTACTTTGAATAAGTTTTATATAGTGAGTATTGTAAGTTGAAGGTCAGTGTATTAATAATTTAATACCAATTGTTTACGTTACTCTTCGTATAAGATTTGAAGTTCAATCCTTTAGGTTGATGCTTGTTGGCACGAAGGTAGAACTTTCATTCACCAGTCTTGTTAGATTGTTGTAAATATGTCCGTAATTGGAAAGTGTGAAGCGTTCGGTGAATAAATTGGCAAGGTCGTAGCTTTGTAAACAAGGAAGAAAATTGTGTTGTATTACAGTGGAGAATTAATGTAAGAAACACACATTTAATTGTTGGAAGTAGATTTTAACCCTTTGGCTTGTAAAACGATTGGGAAGTTACAGCAAGTAGAGATAAAAGTAGGGTATTCGTATTGTTGTATACGTAGATTAATTTTATATTTTTTAGATATACGTAATTGAGTGGTGCTGTGTTTCAGGTATCGGAAGATGACGTTATCGATGTTTATCAACGACTTCTGTGGTCACCTCAGAATAGTATTGTAACTAAGCAGTATGCGTTATTGTCTCTCACAAAATTGAGTACACGCTTCCACTCAGGAACAGAGTAAGTGTTTAAATATTTTCATGATAGATTAACATCAATTTTGTATCATCAGAGTTAATTATTTTTATTCTAAATTTAAGTAACTCAGTTTTTAGGATTAAGTAAGTAACTGTATGTGATAAGAAATAATAAGATAAAAGTATGTGAAGTTATGATTGAACTTGCAGCTAATCAATTTAAGCTAATCCATTTATTGGACACAATTCACATCCGAATTCAGGTGCACAGAAGAGCCGTACAGGTATTTCTGTGTGGTTGAATACATTTTCTCCTCTCTTTAAGATATTCGTAACCTTCCCGTGCTTGTTAATATGAAGTTCTTACGCTGTTAAAGGTCATCTTTTCGTAGATCATAACAGGAGAGTGATGGGATCATACACTGAAATAAGGGAACGCCGCTCCCCTGCTGCAGACGGCCTATACAAAGGTCATGAATGAGAAGCGTTATTGAAGTTAAAGGTATCTGTCTTACTGGGTCCTTAGATGGTATAACGATGTTCGTTTTTTCGCCTACTAATAAGTTTTAGCCCTTCCCGAATCATAGTGTAGTTGGGGAAAGTGTAAACATAAATGTCACTCAAAACAAAACAAAACAAAAATAATAAATAAATAAAATAATAGAGCTGAAATTCCATTTTTTTAAATATATATATAT